>CAXHWN010002825.1:0-15000 GCA_964020975.1 Hermodice carunculata | reverse complement strand
CTTCGTTTGTTCGTTATTTTTGCCTTCTTTCAAAAAAAAAAAAAAGGAAAATGTTCTATTTGAAAAGTAGAATAGAGTCGAAGAAGGGATACCAGAGGAAAAATTGCATAGTTTTAAATCATTATAGCAAATTAATCTGTGAAAGGAACAAATCATATTCATAAAATTTGAAATTTAGAAGAAAGTTTTCTGCTTTATTAGCCATTATATCAAACCGGGTCCTCAGAGAGGAACCAGCGCAAAACTTCGGTGCCATTAATCTCTGGACAAGTCATTCTACTAAGTGGCGGCACCACGTTTGCATTTCCAATAAAAACAACCCGAACTGATGTATTACAGAATAAAACAAATTATGATGTTCCTTTGCTGAGGTCTACTTTAAAAAATGTGGCCCGCATTACATCAATATAATGAATCTACCTTTATAAAACATAGGTCAACACCTAACTTTCATGATTAGACCTGCCAAAATTTAATCGTTGAATCAATTAAGTATAGTGAACCCCACACTGACATAGAACGCATGGTCTTAGGACACACCCGACTAGGCCTACCTGACGGAGTAACGAGATACACATGACATCAGTAAACGTCAAAACTTTTTTACTAACGTCCGTGAACACCGAAACTTGAAGCAGTTAGGCCTACACCGGTTGCTTAAACCGGTTTAGCACCATCATGTCGTGGCCTTGTTTTATGGATTTTCATTCATAGGGAATGTAATTTAGACACTTGGTTAACGTCCGGGAAAAGGCTAATCGACATTTGTAATTAATACCAGTTGTAGGCCCCAGAATTAGGATTTTGTATCAGACATAGAAGTCGCCCTGAGAAAATGAAACAAGAGTCAGCAATAGGCTGAGTGCCAAGCGCCCCACTACGTCAAAGACGAAGCTCAATGGAGAAGGTTGCCCCGATAGTGGATACAGGTCCGAAAGTACTGGCAAGTTTTTATACAAGTGGTAATAAAAAAATGAATTAGCCTTTATGTGGTATTTAGCGATTATTAAACAAAAAACACATAAAAACCAATAATAAGTCTTGTTTAATTCAACCAAATTCATAACCATAAGATTACTCTGCAAAACGTGGGGGTATGCTAAATTTTCAGCACAACTAAATGACCGGCGAAACATGGACGACACTTCTAAAATTTTGCAGAAATATCAGGGGTTTTTTTGGGGGGGGGGGGGGGGGAATATTGCAGCAACATTTCAGAAAAAACTTTAAAGTGACCCTTTTCGGTTTTGGTTTCAGAATCTGAATCGTTCGGGCAGCGCAGGAACCTCGAGCCTCGCTAATAGGCTCTTAATTTTTGACCCGTTTTTCATTTTTAGTTCAGCTGGGTGTTACACTGGGACAAAATAGCCCTCTATAATAGCACCTTCACACTCCATCGGACATAACTTTTGATTGAGATGGATTATCGTGGCGAAACTGGTAATGTTGTTAAAAAATTAGACGCTAATGAAAATTTGACCTTCATTGGACCTTGCAATGACCTTGAAGAATGAAACTTAGATGTCGTTTTACTTCTGGCTCAATTTCCACCGAAAAGTGTACACTCACATCAAAAAAGTTCAACTGAATCGACAATATTGACATCTGAAGACCATTTTGAAAAAAAAAAACATTTGACCTTGAAACTTAACGGATTTTCATAAATTTACCAAAAAAGGTCATTTTTCCAAATAGCTTGATAATTTTGAAAAATTGTTATTAGCGGTAGACACCAATGAATGCAGCTTGAAGTGTAGATTTTTGTAAGTCCATCTGAAAATAATGAAATTGTACCTAAATAAGATGGATTTAAAAACAGAGCCTCGTTTTGGATTATCTTTTGGGAACCTATAGACCTTAATTTATACTGGTGGCACCTCGATTATGTTTCACTTTTTAAAGCATTTTTGTACATTGTCACATTTCTAGAGTTTTTCTCCCAAACCAAAAGTTGTATCTTCTTCAGACTTTTTGGGGATGTAAGTGGACTTGATCTCCGCCTAACTTGTTCCTTTCATAGTGCGGCTGTCATTTTCTGCTTTGTAAAAAATAGTTTAAATTCAGAATAATCGGTAAGGGGATATTTTCATACTGGAAAGTGATGATGGTCTGAAACAAAGGTGGCTTTGACATCATTCCGAAGTTCACAGTACCACCACAGTCTGTGCATGTTAGGCCAGCTGAACACTGTTACCTTCCTCTAGTTTTCTATTTATAACTTTTTTTAAAAAACAAATTTTAATGTGTTTTTTTGCCTTATCGACTTCACCAAAAATGTCACTCAGATTGTTCTAAAAGTTGGTGGAATTGTAGCTTGTGGGAGTGTCAAGCAAATTTTTCGCAAGATGATGATTCTCTGGAACCCCGGTTTTTTGACAAACTTTTCGATTCTGCTACTTGTCGGTTAACGCACACAATACCTGTTGATTACTTTGTAAGTCAATGGTGATTGCTATTGTAATTCACATCTTCTGCTTCTCCAAAATCGTCTACCAGATTCACTTCAAATTTGGTGAGGATGTACTTTGGGTAAATCTCTGCCAAATTTGTCCAAATGGTCTTGTTCCAATATTGTAGTCTTTTTTTTATTTATTTATTTTTTCTGTAAAATGTTAAGAAAATCTCCAAAACCGCTTGGCTTATTCCTTTGCAATTTTACATGGACACTTCTGGTCCCCCAAACCTTAATTTGTTCAATAGATGGCACTGTAATACTTTTCATTTTTCAAAGATTTTTTATGAGTTTCTACTTTGCTCGTCTTCCTGTCCCAAACTGTAAACGGGGTCTTGTCAAACTTATTGGAAATATAACTGGACTTGATATCCACCAAATTGTCCACTACATTGTGGTGCTTCATTTTCTGACTTTAAACAAATTATCGAAATAAGAAAAAATCGGTAACAGGATATATACATGTTAACAACAGTGACGATGGTCTTAAACAAAGATGACCATATTCTGAAGCTCATGGAACCGCTTCAGTTTGAGCGTGAATCTTGTTGTTACTTATCTGTAAAGACCTACATTCCTGTTGATTAATACGTAAGTAAACTAGGATTTTAATGCGAAGTGGCATTTTCTCCAGATTCACTCAAATCTGGTGGTAATGTTTCTCAAGTAGACCTCTACCATATTTGTTCTATTGATCACACTTCAGTAATTTTTTCAAGTTTTTTCTTCATGATGTTTTGTGTTCTAAATGTCTGTTTATTTCTATACATTTAGGTCAATGAGCATTCTGTTACTAATTCACAATTTCCACGTCAATCTTCTCCATAACTGTTGGCCAGGTTCACTTGAATGTTGGTGGCAATGTTCCTCAAGCTAAGCTGAGCATAGGGCCAGTTCCTTATCATCTAGTTTCATTTGCTGTTTGTAACATTTCAAGTTTTGCCATAGTTATACTGGTAATTTTTGTGGAAGCCATAATCGCGAAATCGAGTTTTAGGAGTACCAGACATTTCACAGTTCACAAAGATTTCTTCTAAATCCCAATTCACGACCAATACGAGACGTGCATATCACTTTCCCGCCATAAAGCACAGCCGGGGCTCACGCCTGTCAATCACGGAGGACACACGGACTTATCACTGTCACAGACAGGGCTAGATATTACCCTTTCGCATAAAATAAATGTCTTTTAGAGAAATTTAAGTTTTCAAATTCAAGATATTTATATTAATATTGGGGAGTGCGTCGCCTCTCGGGACGATCGTGGGGACTAGGATGGGGTTCTCATGGCGGCCTCGGTCGCTTCCTCATGCTGGGCAGGTGGACGAGATGGTCATGGGGACTCGGTGGGCTTCATGGCTATCAGCTGGCGGGGGTGGGGGGGGGGTGACATGCTCTTCACATGTGCCAGTAATTAACTCACATACTATTATTGCTGTCAGGTTTAAACAGTCATCACTAGTCCATCATTATTCCCATATTAAGTTTCATTTGTTACATGTATGAAACCATGAGGAAACTTAGATAATTTATGTATAGTTTACTTACATTAT
Source organism: Hermodice carunculata (assembly GCA_964020975.1). NCBI lineage: Eukaryota > Metazoa > Annelida > Polychaeta > Eunicida > Amphinomidae > Hermodice > Hermodice carunculata. The sequence goes on along the minus strand of CAXHWN010002825.1, from coordinate 10,995 downwards.
CTTTTATTTTAAGTTATACGTTAGCTCCACGTTTTGTTTTGTTTTTAAGTTATTGTAATTTAATTTCCTTTCAACTTTTATTAATGTACTCTGGTGCATACTCTTTTTTATCTTATACTTGTCTGGGCAAAGAGCCTTCGACTGCTCATGTTGTCTATTTTATATAAACCGACGATAAATAAAGCTTATCTATCTATCTATCTATCTATCTATCTATCTATCTATCTATCTATCTATCTATCTATCTATCTATCTATCTGTCTGTCTGTCTGTCTGTCTGTCTGTCTGCCTGTCTGTCTGTCTGCCTGTCTTTCTATCTATCTATCTATCTATCTATCTATCTATCCATCCATCCATCCATCCATCCATCCATCCATCCATCCATCCATCTATCTATCTATCTATCTATCTATCTATCTATCTATCTATCTATCTATCTATCTATCTATCTATCTAAGTGCCAAAGGCATATTCACTTTGTGATTCCTAAATTGGTTACGAGAATGGAGGTACGTCTGCCTGTACTAAATATTCTTTATTTTTGCGAAGTATTAGTAATACCCCGCTTTCCCGCACCGGCTGCAATAATGTGAATAACTTTTCGATATTGCCAAATGATTTAGCGATATCCCCAAATGGTTTAGAGAAAACCGTAATAATTTAATTTAATTTAATAAACAATTGATCATCTTCTCTGGCATTGTCAGTGGGTTTATTATCATGCTACGAAGACAGTGGATGCTGACTAGTAATTTTGTCGTCAAACTTAACAGTCAGGCCTAGAGGTCCAAATGGTCGCTCCTTCAATATACAGGCACAGTACAAATACCCAGCAAGGTGCATGCACTGATTCACTTGTATATCGCTAAGTATATTGTATTTGGCGATATCTCCAAATCATTTAGCGATATATCTACATCCTTAGGGATATCAGTAAATAAACCCATTTAGTGATATCGCCAAATAGGATGAAATGTCAAAACGGCTTGCCAGAAAGCCATATTACACTCATCTAATCATTAAAAACAAAATCAAAACCAAGGATCATGTGGAAATACTTTAAAGAACTTTTACTATGACATCGGCTAAATGTATTCTCATCGATGGAAATTTGAGAACCGATAAAAAAGTAGGGCAAAGACTTTTGTATACCCCGTACGTATGTATACCGTAGGGTAGGTTGTGATAAAGTGGGACATCATGTAAAGTGGGACTTTAACTTTGTTTTCGTCCTACTGATTATATTTCCCTGGTTAAACAAAAAACGAGGCTTAAAAGCAAGATAAGCCGTTTATTGAAGTGCTCAAGAAAAGATAAACATTATACCTACGCTTTTCATCCTATGTAACGAACAGAAACGTTTCTGACATCACATCAATATAAAGAAAAAAATTTATGCTTTCTTTATAACATTGTGAGTAATTATTAAGACACACAATTCCAGTGTTATTTATACAGTGAAACCTCTCTGTTGTGGGCACCCTTGGGACAAGAGAAAAGTGCTCACTCCTGAGAGGGTCAGCCTTCCTGGGCAGTTTGGGTGAGTATATGTGCATGTACATGTACATTATTCATACATGCACATATACATGTACAATGTATGTACATATTATAATTCAAGGGGATGTGTGTACATGTACAAGCAATACAATACTGCCTATGTTCATTTATTACATAAACACGCTTTACCAGGGGCTGTCAGGAAACTACATGTACATATGCCTGTGAACTGAGGCAAGCTGTCTCAGTATTCTTTGTTTTCAGCTTGGCTATGAAGAACAGGCTTCATCTAGCTTCATCAGGCTACACAGTTGTTGGAAGCCCCCCCCCCCCCTTTGCTACAGGACCCAAACCTTCCAAACCATACACCTGGCATGCATGGATAGAAGGCTACTTATGAGACAGGTTCAAGCTCATTCATTATAAATCCAAAATGGGTCCCTAGCACCATGGAGGTCTATGTAGCTTGTAATATTACAAGCAGTAGAAGCCCTGGATACTTGTGTATTGCTGGGAAATTCAGTGAATTTAGCATAAATTGGAATTCCCCAACTTTTGTTGGCATATTATTAGATTTGCCAGATGTCACAAACCTACATGTGTAAGTTAGAACTTTGTGCCATTCTGAAATAGTTTGGAAGTAATGGAACTTTTAAATTTTAATTGCCCGTAATTTGCATAATTTTTAACATCATGGCTATTCCAAGCCAGGTCCTCATTTTCACCGGCAGGTCAGTCACCAAGGCAAGTTTTGTGGTTTTCGGAATAATAGAGTCCGAGAAAAAACTCCGGACAAATCTGGTCGCAAAAAAGAGAAGAGAGAGAGAGAGAGAGAGAGCGAACAAGAGAGAGGGAGGGAGGGAGGGAGAGAGAGAAAGGAAGGAAGGAAGGAAGGAAGGAAGGGAGGAAAGAAAGAAAGAAACAATTCTTGGAAAAAAAAATGTCTTGGTTGGCACCCAGACATAAAAATTTGTTGCTAATGTGCGTTTATGACAACTACAAAGTAAAAGCCCAAACAGTAGTGCAAACCCGGTGGGTGTTCATCTTATAATGCGATTTATTCTATGTTTTTGTCTGTTTACTGATTTTCTTTTAACTTATAGTTTTATACTCTTGTTTTAACTTTGTTTTGTTATTTGTTTTACATCCTCGAGTAGTTATTTTACTTTCTGTGTGGTGTATTTTATCCGTTTTTATCATTTCGATGTACTCATTTGAAGTTACTTCTAATTTCTCCGTTCGTGGAAATGAAAATAATAAAATGATAATAATGCAAGGCTCTCTTGTTTGATGCGCGCTTGTCGGGGTGGGCGGTTTGGGCTGCCATTTTGAAAGGAGTCAATAAGGGACCCAAACATCCACAGTTTCTTTGCGTCGCATGTGAGTTACCTCAGCTTGTTTGTATATACACAACCAGAAAGGTTGTTAATTTACACTGTGGTATGGGTTCTTTCTTTTCATCCCCACTGCAGACATGTGTACTCCAGTACCTGCTGGCCTTTCCTCGTTTTCAAATACTTACATTTCTTATTTTTATTTTTTCCTATATGTTCTCCTTAAGGAGTCATTAAAGTTCTTTTGAACTGCACATAAAGCTACATGGCGTATTTTTCAATGGGTTACCGATATAATTTTTGTGTACCCTATACTTCAAATTAGAAAATTGCGATACTACATAAGCTGTAATGTTTTACTTAGTAATATTTTTAAAAGTTTGGTGCGTCACGAGAAATCATCTGAACACTTCAATCAGTAATGCTGATGATCTCGAAATTGTCTTTTCTGTTGCTCCCGATTCTCTGTACATCGACTCGAATGATCTCGCTGAATTCGTAAAGTCCTTTTCTCCAAATATTTCCATTTTGTGGGCCTAAATATTCAGTGTCTAGATGCAAAATTTGATGAGTTTGAAGCTTTACTTGATTAATTGTCCAAAGACAACTTTGAATTTGGTGCCATTGGTATACAGGAGACTTGTTTGGAGGGCACAAATCTCGACATGTGTCTCTGCGAACAAGATAACTGTATCCGTTCCTCTTGGTGTCCCCTGTAGTTCACACCGCGGACTTATAATTTACCTGCATCAAAACTACCAATATGTGGCTAGAGATTTTTACGTTCCAAACAAAATATGGAAAGGCCTGTTCATTGATATTTTTGGAAATGGATTAATGAAAAAGATCACTTCATGTAATATCTGCAGGTTTCGTTGCGATAAAAACCGAGACGTTGAATTGTTCATATGACATTGCACCCATATAATCTACTTGATCATAGCAGATAAACATATCTTGGGTGATTATAATTTTGAGCTCTTGAAAGCCGATAACAAGAGAAAAGTATTAGGATTTTGCAAACGAAATTTTCAATAACAATTTTATTCCAAAAATAACATTACCCACCTTTTTTTCTGAGAGGAGTGCAACTTCAATAGACAATATTTTCTGTTCTGTTTCACGCAACAACAATGCTAGCTTACCAGGTATTATCTTTACACGACCGTCTGATCACCTACCGTACTTTACATGTTTCGACCAAAAACGAAAATCTGCATCGTCCTCTGAAAATTTCCGAGCGGAAACAAAACAACAGCAATATACCCCAAAACCCAGGAACTAAATAACATACTAGTAGATATCATGTCATCACTTGATCAGGACTTGCTTCACGGCCCTCATAATAATCATAATAAGCTTGATAATATAATACGTAGAGCAAAAGAAAAGCACCTAGCTACCAAAACTGTACGTTTTTAACAAATATAAACATAAGTTTCTCCTTGGATGACAAACGGCATCTTCAGCTCCATTAAATTTCACGATACTCTGTACAAACAAGTGCACTAATCCTGATTCCGAAACTTATCTGACAATCAAGCAAAATCTTAAAATTATAACCAAATGCTTGATAGAATTATTATTATTATTATCATCATCATCATCATCATCATCATCATCATCATCATCATCATCATCATCATCATCATCATCATCATCATCATCATCATCATCATTATTAAAGTGTGTGTGTCAACACACACTTTTCTGTTTTTCCTGAAATTCTTTCTTTCTTTCTCTCTTTCTTTCTTTCTTTCTTTCTTTCTTTCTTTCTTTCTTTCTTTCTTTCTTTCTTTCTTCTTTACCAGCAAAAGTGTCCGACACTTTTCTTTCTTTCTTTCTTTCTTTCTTTCTTTCTTTCTTTCTTTCTTTCTTTCTTTCTTTCTTTCTTTCTTCTTTACCAGCAAATTTGTCCGACACTTTTCTCGGACACTATTACACATGGGAACTCCAAACTTGGCATGATTGTACCTCCATACAAGGAGTTTGACCATTTTATACAGAGGAATGAAGATGTTGAAAATTATGCAAATTAAGGGCATTTGAAATTTTAAACCTTGGACATTTTCAAAAGTACAATAGATAGAAGTACCATTCCAACTTCTACTAGGGGGTTGTTGACCATTGCGCATGTAATGAATCTAAAACAAAAGTTGTAGCAATTTAAATTATTCGAATTAGCAGTATCCAAAATTTGCTGTAATAGCTAGAGATGCCATTCTAACTTCTGCTCTTGTGTCATGGAATAGTTGTACATTGTCATACCAATATGTTTTGAAGACACACACACTGATTTGCTCTGCAGCAAATCATCTTTTCTAGTTTCATATATCAGTCCTATACGCTCATGTTTAGTCCTTATGCATTGAACACTCCCATCTCTTATTTCACAGAGTTCACGTATAAGATGGCCCAAAGTGAAACTTTGTGCATCACATTTTGGGGGCTGTTGAATTCTTTCAATAGCCCTGACATAATCAAGTTGAGCAATATTGGGGGGGGAGGGTGTTAATGCAGTACTTAAAGACGATATAATTTATGGATTGGCACACTGCTGACTGGATGCCGCCGTGCACAGTTTTGGCCATTAATTGAACAATATCATTTTTACTGACTGACAATTGGTGGGGAAAAATCAGAAAACGAATATGCATTTGCGATTCAATTTCAAAGTCGCTACAAATGTTATGGAGCAAATTAGAGTGACATGAATAGGGTAATTTCTGTATGTGCCGAATCACTTTCCTCCACGCGGTGAAAAACGTTTCAATTTCTTTACCTGAAAAATCCCATAATTGGGCTCCATACAGAGACATGAAATATGTCTTGAATATAGTTGACACCTTGTTGTTGAATATACATATAAATTATGCAAATGAGGGCTAATTAAAGTTTTAAATCTTCAATATCTTATATGCTATAGTAGATGTAGTTCCGAGTGTATTAAAGGTCGATCATATCAAGGCAAAGGTCATCTCCAATGTCAAGGTCATGTCAAGGTCAAAGGTCATGTCCTGGTCAAATGTCAGTTTTGGGTCAACATGTCATTTTAAAGCCAAAATGTCATTTTGAAGGTCAAGGACCACTTCAGGTAGAGGTCATTTCAAGGTCAAGGGTCATTTTAAGGTCAAAGGCCACTTTCGATGGTAGCTTTCTTCTAGCCATAACTTGGTCAATTTTTATCCAATTTTGATCATGTTGGGCTCAAATTGTAGCTAATGTAATACTGCATATTTTTGAAGTCTCGTCTTTTTATAATGAGAGCTCATGCTTTTCAAAATTATGCAAATGAGGGCTAATTAAAGTTTTAAATCTTCAATATCTTATATGGCATAGTAGATATGTTGCAACACTGCACATTTTGAAAATTAAATGTGACCCCCAAAGGTCAAAGGTCAAATGTCATCTGGACCTTTGAAAGTTTCACCTAGCCATAACTCGACCAATTTCCATCCAATTCTAATCATGTTGGACTTAAATTGTGGGTTTTGTAACACTGCACATTTTTGCAAGTTACATCTAACCTATAAAGGTTAAAGGTCAATGGTCAAGGTCATTTGGACCTTTGAAATTTTCATCCAACCATAAGCTTAATGGAATGTGAAGTACCAAAGCACAAAAGTTGTACCAATTAATATTTACAACTTTGGAAGGCACATAGACAGGTTTGCTTTGAAGCAAATATTCCTTTCTAGTAACAAACTTGTAGTCTTTTACATGTTGGTCCTTATTTTTTTCGTCATTTACCATTTTTTTTCCCGTTGGCTGCTATCAGTCCCATATTCACTTCACCGTGCGTATTCGTCAGGACTGCAAAGTGTTTTTTTTTTTTGTTGCACTGTCCTTTGTCATTTGTTTCCGATTGGCATTAAGTCTTTGTGCCTGATGTGGTATAAAAGGCGAGTACCGCCCGGCAAGCGTGCCTTTTGCCGCGCAGAATAGATAGCGACAGAGAGCGACTGAGAGCAAGCGTATACCCGTTCACGGCTTTTGAAGGGGCATGGTCCCTACTTTACTAACCATGGGCTAACAGCTTAAAGGCCCAATTACACAGAAGAGCGGTAACGGAAAGTGGATAGTGGATACCGGTATTTCCGCGCTGATTTTAAATTACACTGAGAGCAGTACATCGCGCGGAATTACAAGGTTGTACCTTCAAAGTTGCATAGCCCATTGGGCCAGTAATATGTTTGTGTGTGAATAGCCTTCTGAAAGACTGACTATTAATTTAAGCAATGCAATACAAACTAGGAAAGATGATTTGCTGCATAGCAAATCAGTGTGTGTGTCTTCAAAGCATATTGGTTTGGCAATGTATAACTATTCCATAAAACAGGAGTAGAAGTTGGAATGGCGTCTCTATCTATTATAGCTTTGAAGTTATTCAAGATTTAAAATTTCTAATGGTGCTATTTAGCAATTTAAATTGCTACAAGTTTTATTTTTAATTCATTAGGTGAATAGGTGCCAATGGTCAACAACCCCCTAGTAGAAGTTGGAATGACATCTCTCTTATACTGTTGAAGATATTCAAGATTGAAAATTTCAAATGCCACTAATTTGCATAATTTTATACATCTTCATTTCTCTGTATAAAACAGTCAGACTCCTTGTATGGAGGTACAATCATGCCAAGTTTGGACTTTCTATGCATAATAGCGTCCGAGAAAAGTGTCAGACAAATTTGCTGGTAAAGAAGAAAGAAAGAAAGAAAGAAAGAAAGAAAGAAAGAAAGAAAGAAAATGTTTACATGACAAAATTAACTCATTCAGTGATGAACCCAAATGATATGCTATTTGCTAATTCTTTCAAATTTGCATTCCCAATACAATGTGTGAAACAAATAAAAAAGGTCAGAATATCACAAATCATGAGCACATATTATATTCTATTATGATTGTCAGAAATTTTAACTCACAAACCACTCATTTAAAAGATAAGAATACTCAGTATATCCCTTTGATACAAATTTTACTGACAGTAAATGAAGACTTCTGTCCTGAATGAGTCCAGGGATGCCTCATTTTCAAAGGGTCATTTTGATGTCACATCTTGTAAAATATATACCAGGATTATGGCTTGTTTGCAGTTTAATTGAGATGTGACACCCCTGTAAAAATGTCCCACAGGTCTTACGATGTTGATACAGGCTGTGGATTATGAGTGAAATCTATTGGGGGTAATAAAATACACACAAACTCAAGGAGGAAAGGGTAGGGTTTATTTTGATGTGGTTACACTTGCCAGGACTTTGGAATAAGCTGGCCATTTGGTACCAATCATTCACTGTCACTGGTCATGTGTCTTTGGTGGGGTGGCAGACACATAGCATGGCCAGCTCCACAGTAAAATGGTGTCCCTTTAGCCGGATTATTTTGTAAAAAATCCAATTATTTGATGCTACAAAAGTGAAAATAAAACCCATATAAATGTCTACAGCAGCACCCATGTGGACCTGTTTGCAAACACCACAAATTATATCAGCCGGGTTGAGTGGCAGGGCAAAGAGGTCAGTGATAGGCTGTTTGGCCCACCAGAACTGTGGTCACAACTAATGAGACGGCCCCCAGAGCTCAAGTTAGGTGGAATGCACTGTATAGTATATAACACATTAAAGATTTAAAACTTTAATTAGCCCTCATTTGCATAATTTTGAAAAGCATGACCTCTCATTATAAAAAGGCCAGACTTTATCCATAGAAGTATAATTGTGCCAAGTTTGGAGTTTCTACATATAATACTTTTCAAATGAAATGTCGGACAAATTTGCCTGTAAAGAAAGAAAGAAGAAAGAAAGAAGTAAAGAATTCCTAGAAAAACAGAAAAGTGTGTGCTGACACACACACTTTAAGTAACTGTTTAAAATAATAGGTCACTCTTCTAAATGTGCCGACTGAAATTAGATTGAACTTATATTATTTCACGACCCAAATTCCGATCTATATGGACCATATGTTCACATATACTACACATGTATTTGGGACTTTTGTGCACACCGCAATAATTACCTGACATGTCCACTTTTGAACCAACGAGTCTCCACACAGTCTGCTTCTTTTGGGCATCTTTATACCTTTTAGCCGTTGGGTCGTATAATTGACGATATTTTTGCACTTTCAAAATCATTTTTCCATGATGACCATGTTGGTAGCACAGATTTCTCTCTCGACACGTGGAGATGATGCCTACCAAAAAAAAACCGGTTCTGATTGGCTGAAATCTCCATGTTCCCGCGCGATACACAGTAAAAATCGATTGGATTTCTATTTGGAGCGGTTTAGCGCTGTATCGCTTTACCGTTCCGCTGTCAGTGTAATTATATCTAAGGAAAACCACGTATCTTACTTACTTTAACGCGCGGTTTTCCGTTACCACTCCCCTGTGTAATTGGGCCTTAACACAGCGCTGCAAATGTAAATAATGCACCGTACTTCAGGATTTCATGTCGTGTTTCTCTCGTAATAGACTGGTCATGTCAGAGCCTGCATAAAATACCTTGCACAACGTTCAACGTTCAACGTACAACGTAACGTTCATTAAAAGTTAGCAAGTCTTCGTGTTTGTTTTTTTTTATATATATATATTTTATTATTATTATTATTATTATTATTATTATTATTATTATTATTATTATTATTATTATTATTATTATTATTATTATTATTATTATTATTATTATTATTATTGGTGTGGGAATACGACAGGCCTTTCTTGATGAATAAACGGAAAAGCTTGACATAATGTGCCCGATTGAATGCCTTTGTGGCATCCAAAAAGACTAAATGCACATTTGAACCATGTTGTAATTCACGCACTCTGATACAACAAACATAAACTGCGTGGTTGAGCTTTCTGGTTTAAAACCAAACTGCAAAGTAGAAGTATCAAATTCATGTCTATTTTTGGTTAAGATAATCCAGTCCATAACTTTTGCCAGCACACCCTTCCAAGTCATAAACATTTTTAATGCTCACATTCATGTGTTTATAGTTATTATTGTGTTTCAGATATTGTACACTAATCTAGTAGATCCTACTGCCTTACCCGCTTCTGTAATATGTTGCATGAAGCTGATCTGAACCTGAATCAACAAATACATAGCTTATTGCGATACTGTCAACACACACAAACACACACTTGTAATATTAATATATATACATATATATATAAATACATATGCACACACACACACACACACACACACACACACACACATATATATATATATATATATATATATATATATATATATATATATATATATATATATATATATATATATATGCACACACATATATATATATATACATATGTTGTATCTGGTTTGTATATTTATTACCGGCATTTGCTTATGAACAGAGGCCATTCTCATTGACCAATATATTATAAATGTATATAGCTTTCCGGTGTAGGAAATGTATATGTCAGTATTTGTCTCAAAGGAGATATTATAAGCATTCTATGCTTCTCTCCTCCTGCCAATGTTATTTTATTATTGTTTCTGAATACTTCTTTGTGCATTTCTGATTGCCGAATAAACAATAATTTATCAATATTGCCCAAGTTGCTCTATAATATGGATACCTGGGTGCCTATTTATTTTATGTTTTATCAATTCCTTTGTGTCTTTGTCTATTTGTTTCATGTTTGTATGAGACCATGTCACGAAAGATTCATTTCAATAAAGTGTATGTATGTATGTATGTATGTATGTATGTGTGTATGTTTGTATGTATGTATGTATATATATATATATATATATATATATATATATATATATATATATATATATATATATGTATATGTATATAATACTTGAAAATGTCTTTTTTGTTGCAGCAAATGTGCCATGGACTATAATTTTACGCTCAATGACACATGGCATATTATGTGTGGTGAACACTTGTGGAACTCATCCCTGCCCACCCCCCTCCCCAATTGAAATTGAACAATGACAAAAATCGAATTCAGACAAGAGAGTGTTTGATTTGTTGTATATGTATACTCTTTTCCTTCCAAAGTATTTATAAAATTTGTGGCGGGAACCAACTTCTATCCCGCATCATTTCTACCAACTGACATGTCACAATCGTCTATCTGGCGCTCGAAATGCATTTTGAAATTCATTTTGGGGCTATGAGGGATGTTATATTAAAAC
>CAXHWN010002824.1:1375831-1605331 GCA_964020975.1 Hermodice carunculata | reverse complement strand
AGAGGCTGTGCAGAGTGAGAGGAATAGATGCACCTGTTGTTATAACTTTATTATGCTTCACTATGTTTTCTCTACACAATGACCATTCATAAACATATTATTCATCAAATTATAATCCTGAAGTCAGAACCTTGCATTAATTAGGCCTCATATATGAATTAGGCCTTCAGAATATTTTGGCGCGAGTTTTTTGTAATGCCGAACATAAGTTAGATGTGTAGGTCAGATTAAAACTACAGGCCAATGTAAAAAATCTGCTACATTTCATAACTTTATTTTCTTATTTAAAGCCATTTCGAAGGACATAAGGTCTATTAAATACAACATACTTAGACCCAATAAAGGGTGAGATATTTTTACATGACGCAAAACAAAAGGAGATTGCTAATCTTTAAGACAAAATTGGACGTTGGATGAGAATATTTAGGCATATATCTAGATTATTGAAACAGAAATGAATATTGCTATTATATATACCTATAGCATTATGGTATAGTGTCAAGTATATATATATATTAATTGCAATTAAAAAAAAAGGTGAAAACAGAAAATATTAACAGGCTGAAGTAATAAATAGAGCTTAATGCCTGCACTTCAAGCGCAATCCTCTCCCCCCCCCCCCCCCCCCCCATGATACATTATCTTTATTTATTAGTTTGACGGTGCGGCATCATGCGTGGTTTGTTGCTAAACCTACATTATTGTCTGATAAACAGTGGAAAAATATGAACTCAACGATGAAACACAACTTCAACATAAACAGTATCTTCAATGTTACTGTGACGATACACAGACAATTACAATACAAGGTTGTCTATGGCCACCGCTTGGAGATGACCGCAAAGTCATTACCGGCGGATTTTGCCGTGCGCGATGATAACAACCATGCTTTTTGTGAGACGCAAAATATTTCTTAGCTGGCTCGTCATCTAGTAAATTTACTTGACGGGTTTTGAGATGTAAAAAATACGAAACGTGAACGGACGACGGACCAGCTTTCATGTATAATCAAATATTCAAGATCTTGTCAATACTACGCTATGTTAATGTTCTTTCAACCCTTAAACGAAAATCATTCCGAAGCAAAGTTTTATTCCATTTAATATGTGTCTTGACTAACTTGATCGAAGTACAACACTCTCTGCTCTTCGGGTCTGCGGTTGGGCTTTGGGGAACACAACGTGTGTGTGTGTGTGTGTGTGTGTGTGTGTGTGTGTGTGTGTGTGTTGTTTTGTTTTGTTTTGTTTGGTTTTGGTTTTTAATTATTATTTTTTTTGCTCTGTTTTTTGTTTTGTTTTTGGGCTTTTTGTTTTTTGTTGAAGTAAAAAAGAGTATTTTATCAGTTTCCCAGAGTAAATCATTATAAAGTTTCAGCCTTTAAATTATTTTCATGACTTACACAGACAGTGGCACTTGTCAAAGAGACAGAAGACAAAGTAAGGTATTAGGGTGCCGTGTATTCCCAAACAGTATTTGGGGCTGATATTTCCACCACACTCGTCATGCTCCTTACAACATCTGAAACGAGTAAAATGCAAATGATATATCTGGCCCGGTGTGAACCTTGCGTTTAAAGCAAGGACAAACTGAAGGGTACGTAGTAGCATTACACTTAAATATCCGTTTCCCCTTAACCCTTTTTGGACTGAGACAACAGCTTTGCTTGGTGCAATGCGTCCACGAGTGCGCCGAGGTTGGCTGATTCAATTTGCATGCAATTATTTAATGTTCAAAAATAGCAGGAGATATTTACGATATTGAACGATTTCCGATAACTTATAATGGGAACTGTTTAATACAGACACGTTGGCCTTAGGTGTGTATATGGATTAAGAAGATTTTTGAGGATTTGTAACAAAATCTCCGTGTAAAGTGTTCAATCAGCTTCTTTGGGTAATAGATTGGCCGGATGTCATAGCTTGGATGCAAATAAGGTGGGTAAGGAACACTGGAGAAGTTACGACGACACCTCATTTGGAAAGGCCATATACTGTGTGGTACGTAAAAGGTGATCACATGCAACAGGTGGTCTGATATTGCCGGTAAAATAGCACAGAGTACATACATATGTGCACTGAAGTGTGTGGTCACAAAGCCAAGTGGTCTTTTACGACAATGGTCACGTATGCAATTACTAGTGTAATCAGTGCCCACTGGGACTGAAGTCACACCACTAAATACGAACTGCTCTGAGTTACAACAAGGAAAATAAACACACGTTCCACGCAAAAAGATCTTTTATTCAAGTATCACTATGCATGCAGTTACATGGAATCTGAAACTCCAGGTTAATAGCTTTCCTCGGCGCTCTTTGCGGGCATTGCGCTCGAGGCGTGTCCAGGAAAGCTGTTGTAAGTAAAGGTCCAGGTCAACAGCTTTCTTCGGGACACTTTGGGGCAATAAAAAGAAGTGCAAGAAAAAAAGTCAAAAAAATTCAATGTGACGCTTGCAGATTTTATAGAAATGTGAATAAGGACATAGAGGCATAATTCCCAGAGGCCTAACAAAAGCTTTTACCTTTGTAGAATTCGGGCTGAACGAAAGCTTCAAGTCAGTTAGGAATCGAAAGTTGAGTTGAGATTAACGACATTTTTTTGGATTGTGAGATGGTCTCAATACTCTTTTATAAGGTGTTATTTAATTATCTCAGAATATCCAAAATCATATTTGATAAGCGCTTGCCCCGACACCTTTGGGTTCTGGTTTTGTTTTCTCAAGAATGTAATGATGCATGTAAAAGTAAAAATATATAGGAATATTTTTTCAAAACCTTTTTTTTCCCACAAGATTAATACACCAGCACAAAATAGGTATTTTTCTTTCTGTCGGCGCGGTTTATGCATAAATAAGACCAAAGTGCACCGACGAAAGGTGCTGACTTAGTTTAAACACCGCACTGAAAGGGTAATACACATATAACTGAAAATAAGGTTATCATTTGAAGCAAGAAAGTATAATTACCAACAGAATATAGCATTTAATTTGTATAGTCCTGCTTACTTGTCTAGATCATCTATAGGAGTATTTCCTGACCCCCCTAGTCCACAGAAACAACCATACATATTGTATTCCCAAGGATTGCGTCCGGTGTGACGAGTGTAGAACCACACTTGGAAGGGAAATGTCAAGATGCCTCGTTTCCTGACTGGATCGCTGATCGGCTCCCCGTTCCGACGTTGAGAAATACATACTGAAACATTTCATTTTCTTTGTGGTTTTTTTTACCAATATTCAAATGAAAGAAAGTTTCAATTTCTACACATTTACCACTGGATTTAAACAGGGGCAGTCTGTATTTTCCGCCAAAAATAATGCACGTTATGAACAGAAAACAGATGCTGTGGACCAATATTGCATCACAATTGTGTGCTGGATGTAAGTCGCACTAGAAGAATGTACTGGGTGTTTCGGGCTTCGGATTTCACACAGACGTACACACGTACACGCACACACACATAGATACATACACACAGACACACACACATACATATATATATATATATATATATATATATATATATATATATATATATATACATACATATACATACATACATACATACATACATATTATGTACCCCATGTGAGGAACCGATGGATTTACCTGTGTCAGGACAGCCTTTTGCCTCGTGTGGCTTTGCCTGACGTAAATCTGGTTCATTTCCTTGTCGTTGTTCTATATACGGGGTGACAATTTAATCCTGTGACAGACCTCTCTCATTATTTCACCAATATAACAGACGACCATCAAGAAACGAGTATAAATGATTTCACGCTTTTCGTCGAGCACGCAAAAAGTCGTTGTGCTAAAAACTATGTAGACCTCAATATGAGAGAACATTTCTTCGATAGTTGCATGCTGAGAGAACTCATTTACTACCGGGCTGACTTAATCATAAATTGAAACTAGTAAATGCACTTATCGTCAATTGGAGAGAACATCATGAAGTAGTACCAGTCAGGGATTAACATTTTTGCCAATCACATTATAAATGCTGTCCTCATAAAATCCACAATTTACGATGAAAAACAAGCGACCCCATTTTTCCCGTCATCCTTCCGTTGAGAAAGGCCAACCACCAACATGCCAATGATTTGGCCCATATCAAATTCAGAGAGCTTTGTGTGACTGGCATGACATAACATCGTGGATTCACTTTAATCCCTCTGTCGCCAACGGCCCCTTATAAAGCACATAGTCATCCCAATACTAAACACACCTTTCACGCCATTTTCACCATTATTCGACCTTGGGGACATTTTCTGTTTGTGTTACTGTACTTCCCCAGCTATCCTGTCCATGTTACATTTTGTTACATCCCTATTTTCTATACAAACTAATATTCAGCGAAGTCTATGTCAAACAAAGATGGTTACTTCCTCTGTTTCAAATGGTAAAAATCAAAATACTCTGGACATACGAGAACAGTCAACTTGGGGAAAACTTACCTACTTGCAGGTTGCCCATTTGTGTGTGTGTGTGTGTGTGTGTGTGATGCGAGAACTTTTTTTACATGAAATCTATTGTCCAAATAACAAGACACCTCAAATTGCATGCCCTTCAGCGTATTGTGCGGCTGTTCCAGAAAACATATCAGGAGCACCACCAAACAACCTTTGCAAAAAGACACATCATCTTCAATAAATGGTGTTCATACATGAAAATATAAGACGCACGATAGTCGTCGGGTCTCATGAATGCAAGTATGCCTCGATTGACGAAGTTTCAGAACAGACGCTTTAAAATTTTTTTTTTTTTCAAATCAACTACAATGAGAAAAATGAAAAGAAGCATACTTGAATACCAACTGTTGGTAAGTACATCTTGAAACTAAAAAATGCACCTAAAATGAGTCATGTTCACGTATTTAGATAAAACTTGCGAAATCAATCATCTGACGCACACACGAACACATATCATCCTGTGGAAGGCAAAATCTTATGTCCACATAACCACCGAGAAGTCCAATTAACATATAGGTTAACTACTAGCAGGTAGATTACATATATTATTCATTCAGATTATATTATGGAATTTATACCCAAGATTATGGTAAATACCTAAACATATTGCATTAGCATAAGGTTTCTGTTTTTATATATATATATAAATATATATATATATATATATAAAAATATATATATATATATATATATATATATATATACATTTTTATATATATATATGCATACAAGCGATACCGTTACTCTTCCCTCTTTAAGCAGCCAACAGGTGTCAGAAGTGAACTGTTGTCTACTTCGATTTTAGTATAACTGCAAAAAGAAAGACTTGAGTGAAGATTATAGAGAAAACCATAAAAATATTGCCATGCCCTAATTTAACAGCTTTCTTTGCACGAAGTTGCCTAAAAGCACTCCGAGGGGCCCCAAAGAAATTTATTGAATTGATCTTGCTACAAGAGGTAAGGGTTCACATGAGTGATGGTCTATCCCTAGGTGTTATTTTCAGGTTGTCGCAATCTTACTTTACACTTTGCTTGGCTGTGTGTAGTTATGGGATAAAACCCCGTTTTACTCAAACAGAACGATATGCTTCTATCTTGTAAACGTAATGAAAAAGGCGTTAAGTTTTATTTTCATGCGGATGAAAACTGCATACAATTTACCTGCTTCTTGGTTATCAATATATCATTAAGATTGACAGCTTTTTGCATTTTATAGGCAAGTTTAATTTGATTCACCCCAATATGTTGATAAAACAAAATCAGCTTTGTTATATACCAGTTTATATATCATATCGATGCAGTAATGTCATATTAACCTTTGGAGGCAATTCTTACAAGAACTTTATATGTCTTATGTGTTCGGCTTGGTCACTAGTATTCTTGACTATTTACGGGTATTTAGGTTGTGAGAATATAATGAAGGACTTAAAAGAAAACATTAGGTAACCTCGTCCAATTAATTCCGAGTGCTGTTTATTAATTGTAGTGTAAAGGGTAAAAGGAGGACTGCACCTGACTGAAGGTTTTAGATTAACTCTAGAATTTCATGTCCTTGTGCAGCAGCGGTCTTTTAAACAAATTGGATGCGAGCAGGTGCAAACACCTAAAATGTCCCAAGGAAATCTATTGAAACATCCTTTTAAGTGAGGGGTAAGGCTTTATATGAGTTATGCTACCCCCCCCCCCCCCCCCGTGTGATTTTCAGGTTGCCGTCATATTTTTTTTTTCAATTTGCTTGGTGGAACGAAGTAATGAAAGAGTACGCCTTCTAACTAAACAGCAAATATTTTTTTCCGTCTCACAAGCTTTTTTGGCACATGTCACAATTTATGGCATGAAATTTAGTTAATATTCCAGATATACTCTCTATTGATTTACTTCCTTGTGTTCGTCATTATATCGTTAAATGCTGACTGCTTTGCCAATTTTGTAGGCATTTTAAATCTGAAGTACAACAATATGTCAACAAGACATGCATGAAATAGGAGATCATTGATATTATATTAGTATCTCGAGGTAATTCTTACAAGAACGTGTTACTTGTTTGTTTTACTCAGTCCAAATTAGATGTATTAATTCTGTGAGGATGTGATGCGCGTAGTATTTCCTAAACTACATATTACATTTAAACAAACCAATCACATACTGCGCTGAATGTCATGTTTGCGTGCCTTGTAGTGACTTACATGACAATAGGCCCCCATTGCACATAAGACTTTTTCTCGTTGTAAAATGGGGCACATAGCGGTGTTGGTGCTAATGTTAATACTAGAGTAGAGCAGGGAGCATGCGCATGACCGGCCAAACCTGGGTGTGCCCTGAAACGAAATGTAGGACTTGTATCAACAACAACGCAGTGTGACGTGTAGGGAGCATGCACGTGACCCAGCAAACCAGGGTATGTCCTGAAATGAAATGTATGACTTGTAACGACAACAGCGCAATGGCACTTGTTCCGAAAACGTGTGGTCATTTGTTATGTATTTTCAACTAGAAGCTTACCTTGCAAGACAGCAAACTGTTCTCTGCAAAGCTGAAATATTACGATCCAATTTTGACAATCTTTCAATGTTCTGGAACATGAAACCACCTCTCTATATGCTTTCTGTGATCCCCTGTGTCTACCCTTAGCATTGGCATTCCCGCACTCTTGCCACTCACTTCAGCATATCTTATGAGAAAAGACGTAATAACGAAGATATATGTCAATACAAAAACCTTTATAACACCAAGTATAATATTTTTCTCAATAGAAACTTGACTTACTCGTGAAAACGGAAATAAAACAGATCCAAGTTAAGATAAAATGGTTGCAGACCATTCTAACTATGATATGAACTTCCTCCTCGCTTGAACACACGGCAATATCCTCAGTTCTGCAATCCACAAATAACCATATATGTACATGTACATACATATGTACATATACATAAACATAAACATATACATATACATATATGCACGCACACACACACACAAATGTATATATGTATGTATGTATATATATATAAATGTATATTTGTGTGTGTACATATATATTACAATTGAAACTTCGTGCCCCAGGCCCTCTCAGCAGTTCATTAATTTTTCGTTTCATGTCAGTTTTTTACAATACAACAGTGAGCCGTAGGTTATTATAGCAAAATTAATCAGAAAATAAAAATGCATTCAACAATGAATTAACTAGATTAGCCAGTAATCAGATATATGTGTAACAGCAATTATGTATTTTTTTTTTTCGTTATCTCCAAAATGATGTCAACGGAATTTAAAATATCTCGCCAAGAATGTATATTTATAACCTCAAGTGCAGGAAGCAATAGAATAGAACCTGTATCGATTATACTTTTGAAGACATTCAATGCATAAAAGATGTTATGAGAATTTGTCCGTCTGTGTGAAAAAAGGGGGACTAATAGAAGATTTATCCTAAAATTACATGAAGATGCCACGATATCTTCATACAATTATCAGAAGTTTACACAGGATTTATACCAAAACTGCTTGAAGTTGTCGAGAAATCTATATCAATCATAATTTACAAAATATAGAGAACATATATTAAACAAAAATTCTAAATGTGCCTTATTCATATAATACTCCACCAAATTATAGTTGGCACAAATCCTGGCTGCTTTGTGTTTAAAATAATAATAGTTTTTCTTGTCAAATATATAAGATCGAGTTCAGAGCCAGAGTACTTGGCCACGTCACACCCATTATTCTTTTCGTTATCCTGCACATAACAGATAGACAAGATAGTTACATTCCCTGTACTTTTGGGTGACTAAAACAGGCCAAATGGCTGCAGTACAAGACACGTCGAACGCTCGCTATATTTTCACGGGTGTATGAAATACAACGTGAACAATACAATAATAGAAAGAAAGATGGCATACTGTTACCCAGTTTGCTAGAAATGGTGCAAGAAGATGTGCATGCTTTTCATTTTGTCGGATTCCTGGACTGAGGGTGTGGTACACAATCTGGTCGTTCATTCGGTAACCTGTCTGGCCCACTATTGGTTAAAGCGAGGTAGATCCCCGAAGGTTTGTGGTTCAAACTTGACATATTTCGTACCTAAACGTGGGTGCACTCATCGTACCTTCTTTTTCCTTTTGCATTATGTTCTACCCCACGACTGTTCACATACGTATGTGCTTTCTTTTATTCTCTGAGATATATAGAGGTCCATTTCTATGTGGTAAGTCATATTGACCACAATGATCGGTGTGAGTACAGAAAAGGTCTGGGCGACAGAACATTTCGGTGAACATTATTCCAGCCAGTTTGCTGCGCAATTCAATTCAACCAGTGAAGTTTCACATATTGCCCGGAAGGACCGATAGAAACTCATATGAAAAATGCATACACAAGTACATGATGTGCCTTATAAGGCCACACATTATTTATATAGCTGTCAGTGTCTATTTGGAAATAGGTTTTGTTGCTATCTCTCGCGTTTTAGAGTATTGGATAGGGATCCACCAACGAATAACCATAAAGTTTGCCCTAATTACTTTGTATTCCTTTTTCCCATGGCTAGCTTTTTTGCGGAAACACTTCCTGACTGCTGGTTTACTAATTGCTGCTGGTCAGAGGACAGCACCACATGTACATGAACATTTCTAAACACCGTGACAGTGTGTCGCTTATATAAACTATGCGAGAGTCTAATGGAACTTCAATTGCCGTAATGGCTTCCTTTGGTAAATAAAATCACTGATTCTGATGTCTTTTGTCCACTTTGTCAGGCTCATCAGGCCCGATCATGCTTTATGCGCTGCTACCAAGAAAGTATTTGTTTTACAAGTTTGGCTGGAATGCCATTGATAAATTATGTTTCATATGACTCTTAAACTACTAGTACATCTGCTGTCGGAGGCTATAACGCAAGATGCTTCTCTCAGGCGATGACTCATTACCTTATTCTAACGTAGTCCGGACAACCCGAGACTTTTGAAAACAAGTAGGTGCACCCACAACCACCTTAAGAAGGTATTTTTAAAGCTTCGAGCTCCATCTGTGTGACTCGTGCATAAAGGTTTCAAGTCATAAAAATGATTCTTCCCCTTGTCTGTAATAAAGCCAGTTGGTGACTGAGAAAATACTGATTTCCATGTTGACCTTTGTTGATTTTTTTGGGGGGGAGGGTAGGATATTTGTAGCTCTATTTTTAAAATATCTTCTTTTTTCTTTTAAATCTAAAACCACTTAACCTGCTGCTTTTAAAATACACAGGAATATATCTGGTTAAGAAGATCGCTGGGTAAGCATAGAACTCAATGTGTTCAACAGGAACTGCTGCGAATTTTCTTCTTTTTTTTATTTTGTTGTTGTATTTGTGTCTCACTTTTGCAATTTGTGATTTGTCCAAACAAATGTCACAAAGAATATGCTAGAACTTTATGGACGTGTACCTTGTCGAAGAGCCAAACAGTTAGGCTCTAAGTGTTGTTGTTCTGGTCCCCCCGATTTTGACCAAACTATTTCGGTAATTATTCACTACTGTATACATGCCTATTCATAACTGTGTATGTTAATGGCTACTGCAATGCTAACTCACATTTTGTGCTTCTTTTCCAGAAAAAATCAAGATTCACTTCCAACTTGCTAAAGATGTCCGTTCACCTAGATTCATTTTGTTCAAGTGATTCAATGTTTTACATAGTGCTGTTTATGTATTATGTGTTTTTTTTATTCTTTTTCTTTTCTTCTTTTTGGGGTCTTACGTTTTGGAAAAAAATCAGTGAGATATTTTTTCGCTGGAACCGCTTGACCAAATGCTTTGCAATTACATAGAAACACTTTTGGATAACGTAAGTCCTAAATTTGCTCAACATCTTGCACACCTGTCTATCTTGTGATTTTGTAGGGTGTTTTTTCACTATTCCAACATCATCAAATCCATCACGCATGTCGTGCTAAAACTTGTTGGATGTGTACCTAGTAGAAGACCAGGGAAAATTCTTCCGCAGTTAATGCTGTTTGTGATCCCTGATTTGTAACAAGTTTTCCATCTCAATGTTTGCAGATTGATGTGGGTATGCCTATCTATCACTGCGTAAGTTCATAGGGATTGCAATGGTATTCCCCATGCTTATTTTCTCCAAAACCCTCAAATTGATGGGGTTTTGTCTTGGCCGGGTCTCTACTAAGATTAATGAAATGGTTATGGTCTAGCAGTAGCTGAATTTTAAAAACGCTTTTATGCTCATTTGCGGAGATTGTTCCTCCATTGTAAGGCACATATACATCCCGGTGAAATTTCACATTCTTTGCATATATAATCACACTTTGCTTTATTTTACTATTTGCAGGTGGTTATATACTACATCATGATGACTAAATTTTGGTGACCTTGACATTACTCTGAAGGTCACACACTTGTGGGTAGGTATATTTAGGATTTTTGTTATATAAAATTATATGAAAGGAGACAAAATCCGTTTTAAGCACAGTTATCCACTGCATTTATTTCTATTCTTACCAGTCCTCTATCATGTATGGTGACCTATGTATAATTTTTATATATATATATATATATATATATATATATATATATATATATATATATATATATATATATATATATATATATATATATATATATATATATATATATATATATATAAGTATAAGTATAAAAGCATTTTTTGCGTTTCAGACGCGACCGGTTTCAGCATTTTAATGTGTTGTCAAGCTCCATAACGCATAGATGTTGAAATAATGTTCAGTCCAGTATAATCTTGACGTTATCTGTTGTTATAGTGAAATCTATTAGCATAGAAACATATTATGACGTTCATTTATTACGTTACTGATTTAGGCCTATTACATGACGTCATTGTCATATCAATTAATAAAAAACGTCTCTTAATGAAAATAGGCTTAATTTGTCCCAGAGTACTACAAATAATTAGTAAATTACACTGTTCAGCCTAGGTTTGTAATTACTTTGGAATATGAATTCTTTTTGCTCTCTTTCTATGTCAGAATCATTGACATCTGGTATATGGGGCATGCAAAGAATTTAGGCACAAGATTAGAACAACTATCATTTTGTTCACCGAGCTGGATTTGCCGTGTCTCAGGCACCCGTTTTTGCGGTCTGTGTACCGTCATGGGCCTGCCTATTTCGTTGCCTGATGGTCCTATGTATACCTCCTTGCATCCTCTACAGACAATCGCATAAATAAAATGTTTACTCAAACAGTCCATTTCTGTTCTAATTTGAAAGTTTGGTAGCTTTCCTGTTGTGTCCAGCGAAATTGTGTCAGTAACTATCATGTTTATACAATTCTTACAGCGAGGAAGACCACATTTTTTGCTCCCGCCTTGACTGTCCCTTGATTCAAAGTTTGCTCTCGTAAGAATTTGTTTTAAATTACTAGGCTGTCTTTGGCTTGAAGTAAAACTCAGATTTTTAAATATTTCTCCAAGTGAGGGATCCATTTCCAAGATTTTAAGGATTTTACGTATTTGTGGCATTATCAATGGATTGGTAGGATTGTATCTTGTAATTATGACCAGATTTTTGTTCTTTTCCTTGTGAATTTTACAGCTTCTTTCTTAATGATTCTTGTGTTACACTTAAAGCTCGCTGAATACCCATTGAAATGAGTTGAATCTGGGTAGTCCCTGGCTTTTAGAAAATTTCCCAGTTCATCCAGACGCGTTGCTTTTCTTTTTGTATTTTCTACAATTGTACAGATCCTTCTTGCTTCATTATATGGGATATTTGTCTTAGTGTGGGGTGGATGACAGGAATTGAATGGCACATACTGATGAGTATCTGTGTCCTTGTAGTATATATCCAATGAAATCTTTCTATCATTTTAAAGAACTTTCAAGTCTAAAATTCTAACTCACATTGACTATATTTCATTTCATATTGAATACTTGGTTCAAGCTGATTTAAAAGGGTGGTTGAAAATCGTGTAAATCTGACAGCGACTTTGTCCACATTATAAAACAGTCATCTAGATAACGTTTCCAGTTCCTTTTAAAAGAACATGGCGAAGGATTCGGATGTATTTTTAAGTTTTTTGTATAATAAAACTTCTAGATATCCAAGACTAAGCGTTGCATAAGTTGTGCACATTTAGTTCCCATCGCACACCCTTTTTTCAGTATACATCTAGTGTTCTCCATCAAATCTGAACACATTATTTTCTAATATTAGTGAAAGACCTTCCACAATAAATTCTCTTGTGAAACGTTGATATTTTTTTGTCGGGATATTTGTTCAGCCAGTATTCAATCGCACGCTTTCCTGACCCATGAGGTATGTTACTATACAAATTAATCACATCAAAACTGACTAAATACCGACCCTTGACTTGCTCTCGTGATATTTTATTGATGAAGTCGATATTGTCACGCACATAGCTGTCGACATGTAATAAGTACGGTTTTAAAATTTCGCTTATGAGTTCACTGAGCCTACTCGTATTGCACACAGGTCCTGCGACGACTGGTCGGAATTTCAAAATTTGTAGGTCGAATACCATCTTATTCATTTATAGCTTTTTTAATAATATCAGACTTTATGAACTTTCGGCAAGCCGTATAAATTACTTGTTCTTTACTGAAAACCATCCAGAAGTTTCTTTCTTTCGTTGTAAAGATGTTACGATATTTGTCAATAAGTTTTCTTAATTTATCACTCACTTTATTTTCTCTGTCTGGTTCGCATCGCTCATAAAACTGTTCATCATTAAATAATGATTTTATCTTTAGAGCATAATAATCGGTGTCCATAATGATAACTGCTCCCCCCCATGTCTGCTTCCTTAATTATGATAGAATTGTCAGTTTGCAATTCATTCACAGCTTGTAGCCCCTCTTTAGTTAAATTATTTTTGTTAGTGGGTGAAGGTAATTTGTGGAGAGAGTACGCAATTTCTTTCAGTCTGTCAATACATTTTTCTAATGTCTCATTTTGAATTTTAGGGGTGGGGAGGGGGTGAAAGAACTTTTTCCTTTGACCAGTGATTCATCCCATACCTTATCTGTATTGTGAAAAAATTTTTTCAGATGTAATGTACGACAAAATTTTAAAAATATCACACACTTGTTCTTCTGTGTCTTTTCTTGGTTTCCGTGTGAATTTTCAATCCCTTTTTAAGCATCTTTACTTGTCCTTGTGTGAATCGTTTGCTTCATAAGTTTATAATTTTAACAATAGATGTATTTGAAGTAATTATCTTCTTGGGTCCTGCTTTTGGGGTATTGTTTCGTTCTTTCGCTCCATCTGTTGTATTTTTGCTCTTTTTGGAAGGTGTCTCTTGCTTCTCTTGATTGTGTCTGGTTTGTTTGTGGTCTCTGTCCTCTTTGATTTGTGCAGCCATTTTGCTCTTGTAGAGGGCGCCATCGTGTATTTCGGCGTGGTCCTCTTTTAAAAAGGAAACTCTTCTTCACTTTCGACATTTAGGCCTAGTTCATATCTCTGACCTTTGTTTTGTCTGTCCAATAGGTCTGTGTCATGTCCAGGTTGAAATACTTGAAATCTATTGTATAAAGGGAAGTCTACGTTTCTTCTGCTTTCCTTCCTAGCTACCATTGCAAAAGTTCCTTGTCTGTTTCAAAAGTGTTCCATACATTGGGTTAAACATTGACAAATGTTATTTGTCCTTTTAAGTCTGATGTCATGTCCATGCAATGAACCTCCAGCTATTGTACATAATATTTTGGTTTTGTAATATTTATAATCAAGAGTAATCTACATTCATTTCAACAACCTGCATCTAATTGATTTTATATGTTCAAAATTTGCAATTCAATTTGGCCAAAAGGTGGTATCTATTGTGACATGCTAATATGTGTTATGTAAATTTGATATATAGTGACAGTAAAAACAATATACGTACGTCGCGGTATACATTTTCTGGCCCATGGGTAACCCTAGCTTGTCTATGGGTTCCAACTTCTCCAAACAGGGAGACTATCTTATTGATTGGCACATTTCTTACCATGAATAAATATTGATAAGCGTTGTTTATCAGTGTATGAAAGTTCATCAAAGTTGATTAGCAGTTGTATGGATGGGCATATATTCACCTGTTCAAGTTACCTTATTCTACAATATTAAGCACTTTCACTATTATAAATCTATAATGATTAGCAATGATTAGCAGTCTTTGCACATTTATTAAAATTGATTAGCACCTCCATTTCCTCAAGTTTCCATTTCAATTAACAAAATGTGATTCAAATCTTGCTACCTTTTGCCTTGTGACATGTTATACTCATCAAACGAATCACTATGCAGAAATATGTTCACCTTTTATGCAAAATAACATACATATATTAAATTGCGTATACTGACTAAAAGCTGTGCCGCAGAAGAGTCCATCATGCTGTTTGAGTTCCTGAGACATACACCAATCAAAAAAGCATTGTTAAGTTTGGTGTCCTCAGATTGTACCAATTGGTCAAAATTAAGATTAAAGATTTGAATTTAAAATAACAGATGTTCCTCAGTATTTCTGTACTTGTATTCTCTAAATAGAGAGGAATGTTCTGAGAGAGCGAAGAACTCGAATAACATATTTCTGGTATTGATGACATGGAAGCTTTTCAGGACATTTGACTTTCCAGATAAATGACTCAATACTTTAACTTTAAACGATGTAAATTTTAATGTCTCAATACATCAATATTCTTGTGGTTGAAATAAGCAATTCTTCTGACTACAAAATCGGTTCACTTAAGCATACGGAATTGCAATATATTTTAATCATTATTACTTAACGATACACACTTGCAGATAAGACGCTTGAATAAAAAAAATACTAGGCTGAATCACGGTAACGCTACGTGTCCTTTTTGGGCAGAAGAGGTAACAGTTGCATCTGTAAAATATGGCAGGATTCCAATAAAATGATTTGGCTCACAGCTTACTTGGGATAAGTTATTGAGACATGTGCTACTTAAGAGGGAATTTACACATTTTTCCGTAATGAATAATCAATACTGAATGTATAAATTGCTCAATTTGCCCAACAAGAAGGAGAAAACGGGCATATAAATGCATAGGCGTGCTTATAAACAAAAATAACTTACACGACACTAAGTGTGAAATGTATCTGTTCTGTGGCCTTTGGAAGGAACACATTTACAGTAAGTGTAATTCTTAGAATATTTATGCACCTAATATGCTTATAGAACATTCACCATATCATGGCACCATGTGTAATTATGTGTGTTTGTTTTCAACTTTTGAGAGTCACCTCTCTCTCTCTCTCTCTCTCTCTCTCTCTCTCTCTCTCTCTCTCTCTCTCTCTCTCTCTCTCTCTCTCTCTCTCTCTCTCTCTCTCTCTCTCTCTCTCTCTCTCTCTCTCTCTCTCTCTCTCTCTCTGTCTCTCTCTCGTGCTGCAACAGTCTAATTTTGAGATTTCTGTCAACCTGCTTCAAAGTTTACTATGCACGACCCTACACCTACATATTGTAAGAATATCTGTATAGCATAGTTGTCAAACGACAAGTTACCAATAAAAAAATCCACGTGTCCTTCCAAAATGCGATTGCTGTTTTCTCATGCAAAGTTCCTTTTTTGTTAAAACAATATTTTCAAGATCATCACAGGCAACAGGGCTGTGCCCCTAGTCATTTGACTTTCAGATTCAACCAACAAATTCGTACCCTGGTTAAGGGGTGCTTTTTAGTCTGTGTCTGTAATTTCAAAGCCATCGGAGACCTAAATAAATGTTTGTGAGATTTGCCCCTGCATTGAGCATTATCATTAAACAAATTGAAAATCACTGGAAAATGTTTGAGCCACAGTTTCCAGCAATCCTATAGTAACCGTTGATATGCAGTTTTTCCAGTCATTGCCAATTTTCAAAACTAACTAAATAAATCAACAAATGATAATAGGCCCACTTCATGAACCAGGGTGACGCGACATTTCTACAAAGTATTAACAGAATTAGTCTTGATGTTTGGGAGCAATTAGAATAAAAAGCACACAAAATGTATACATAAAAGTAAAAAAAAAACATTACCGAACCATTTGTTCAACAAATGACGCTCTAAGAGTACTTCAAAATTCTGCAGCGTAATATCAAACAACCTGCCCAGACAGTTTTAGAGAAGGACATTTTTTTACCATTTTCTGCACAAAAGAACTAAAAAACCTGAATGACTTTTCCAGGCCATGCTGATTGTTTGGCCAGCTGCTGGTTCAGTGCAGGTCAGAAAATATCGAAAGACACCTAGACAAACACACAGAAAAAAAACAACACTGAAAAATGAAGAAAAACGCAACGTGATCCGTATGGTAACTTTCCGATACAGATCAGATCAGAAGTGATCCTGTGTAGTTTCAAAGCAATTGGCAGGGCATTTTTAGACAAAAAAAATCCATGAGCACCATATCAGGAAGGGTAGCCGTCGTTCATTGTTCACATACATAAGATCAACTATCACATTTGCAACGTGGCATTACACGTGACAGTAAACTTGTCGGCCTACTTTCTTACCCGGAAATGAAACAGTTCCATTTCAAATCTCCTTTAAATCTGCACAATCTAATTATGTTAAGATGAAATTAAACGTCCTTCAAATCCAATAGACAAAATTAAAATACATGAATTTATTGTCAGTGGTAATTCATCCTAGAGAGAGGAAAATGATCACATCTCTTCAGAAAAAATGAGTACCATGCATTTTTATAGCCATTCAACCTATAAGAATATACGACTTTCTGCAACAAAAGGTGTCTTTTTATAGGTACATATTTTTATACAACGAGGAAACGGAAGAAGTTAAGTACAATGACATGGCCACATGCTTTGATTGATGATGAAAAGAAAAAAATATTGAAATTGATCGAGGTACCCTTGCAGAAAAAAGTGGCCAAATGCATAAAAGGGGCATGCCATGTTTGCTTTCCTCTGACTTATGAAGTTTGCAAATAACAAATAAGTCAAAACATAAGGATGTAGCACTCTGCGAAATTAATGTATCGCATGTAAAGCATTATTTTATTCTTTTGCAGCGGTACTTAAACTTAAATGCTGTTTTTAAAATTTGATACAAAAAGTAATTACCATGTAAAATATATGTTGTAGTTTCCCAGGTTTGTTATTTTAAACGTATTGACCTGCAATCTATGGTGAAACATAATGGGTAAACACAAGCCTCCAGCATTCTTTCACTGCAATGCGCTCTTATTCGTAGGGTCGAACCTTCCTTATTGTTCATCTGGTATTATATCAGTCTTTCACATCTCTGACATGTGGTTTTCATAATTTGATTATGTTCTAAAGTCATGTTAAACCTGGCCTGGTAAAGATGATTTTAGCCAAATAGATATATTATACATTTTCACCTTGAACCGTACGTTTGGCAAATAAAAAAGGTATCACCAAATGCATGTGGATCACAGATATTTCTAGAACCGACACCTTAACCATTCTGTAGGTTGACCGACGTTCCAGCTGCTTTCATTTTTTTATAATTCAAGTCAAATTTTTGGCAATATTCCATGTTGTTTGTGACATCAACAATTACTCTTGAACTGGTGACCTAGCATGTATCACCAAATTTAAGTACCATCATAAATTTAAATATGAAGGACACATTTTGCTCATATACGATGAAAACTTGTTATAATGACACCATGTATTCCCTCAGAAAGTGTCAGATAACTGGTAATGGAAAGGTAAATGAAATCAAATATCAAAGAAAATTAATTTTTCCAATGAAAATTTTTTGTCATTATATTGAATATGTCGGATATCTGAGTGTCGTTATAATAAGGTTTTACTGTATAATTCTTTTTCTCCCCAACCAGCGATACAATCTTTTAGCATGGGGGGGGGGGCGCATTCTTGTGAAGAAAAAATACAGAAAAGAGCAGTTTATTGCCTCGATAATGCTCATTTTGGCACACACTGAACCACTATTCAAGAATAGCATGCATTTTTACACTCCTAAATTATCAAATGATCTACTCTAATAAAAAAGAAGAGGTCCATACCCACCCACACGCTGAATTCTCAAACTTTAAAGAACGACAAAGAAATTAACCGATAAACTTCTACGTGGCCCCAAGCGACAGTAGACAAAGTCCTTGGCCTTTACTTATCTTGATAGCACATTTTATAATGTTATACTAAATTACTTTTATAAACTATAACATAACTTTGCTTCTCGATTTTATGATACTATTATAACAGTAAACCATGTCTATTGTATCAAATCAAATCGTTTGGAGTCCTACGTCTTATTTGTCTTGTATACCAAGGAATATTTTCAAAATATTACATTTGGCGTCCTGGTGTCTTACTTAAATTAGAACTGTCAGCCATCGATATTGTGGCAAATAAAATCACTTGGAGTTTTAAGTTTTGCTTGACTTATTGTATGCATTAGGCAAGTATTCATCCTGATGTCTGTGTTGCATTGCACGATGGCGTAACTCCTAGAATTGCATGGACTGCTAAATGCAAGGGTAACAAGGCGCTACATCAACATGGACGTAAATCTAGCACATAGCTGTTGCAAGTGGACTGGAGGTTCATGTATATATATATATGCAGATAGTTTGGAGTGTGAAAAGGGCAACGTCAGACTATTTAACTGACCACCGCTTTTTGTACAGTCTTACTCAGAAATAAACAATAGACATGTACATATATGTATATGTTTATAGTTTGTTAGGCAATGAAATCAAAATTTTGTCTTTAGTAAAATATAATTTCTAAATCGGAGGAATAGCCACAATACAAAAACAAAACAATAGAGGAAAGTTACATAAGAAAAATTGTCATAATTTTTTCCTCAGGCTCCAGTGGGATTTGAACCGCTGACCTTTGGCAGCATCACCTAAACCAATGCAAATCAGTCACTTTGATCGTTGCGTCATCGGAAAAAACTAAAAAAAGAAAGGCTGACTGAAGACCCGGGGTAATATTATAGCGGGTGCGTTTTGTAATGCTGCACTTGAAATGGAGAATCTAGTATAGTATGTGATCGGAAATCGACATATATCGCTGAATCATCCGTGACTTCTTTTGCCACCACGCCTCCCAAATATAAGTGAGACCACTATGTGTCAATATTATAGTCGAAAATCAGTCCAAGTCTAAAAGCGTCCAGTCGTAACATGTCTATCAAAATGGACTTTACCAGACACAACCAAAGACTTGAATAACCATCCAGCAATACATCATTTATTTACACACCTAAAGAAAATAAGGTGTCATATTGACAGCATACAAATAATGACTGTCATGAAAAATTGAAGCGGACAACAGTTTTCAACAATGTTAGAGAAATTCAAGCAAACAGGGACTATCCATAATGAAAAATCTTCAGTCATCCAACAAGTCAGGTCAAGATCTAGAACGTCATGGTCGACATAGAAAAAGCTGCACCAGTATGATATTTTTATAAATCAGTCAAAGAATACGAACTGCATTATGAAGGAAAATATATCTCTTCTGACTTGAGACAGGTACCAACAAAAGATAGTATAGTATAGTCAATATTTCAAGTTCTGTGATCAACCTCTGGGGACCAAAATATAATGATTGGTTTTGGTTCTTAAGCATATTTGTTAGAAAATAAGCACCCATGCACGTCTGGAAAACTGGACTGATGTCTACAGAAAAGGAAATCTAATATGGCCACCACTAGCAATACTGAAAAAAAAGTGTAGTGTCAAGACGGTTACACACTCCTTACTTTCAAAGCTTCCGAACCACAAAGCGCTATTTCGCTGCCAACCCTGTTTATGTTTCAACATAATGGGTCAAGTTTTGTGAAAAAGTCTATACAAAAGAAAGATCTCTCTATGATCCCATAACAGGTAGCAAACGGCTCACTTTTGCCAATGCACCAGTCAACAAATCTATGGGTGAAAATCTGAAACAGGGCAAGGGGTGATGGACAGCAAAGCAATGGCTTCAGTGGTCAATCTTGATGAAACCTGGTGATCTTTTGTCACTTTTTGAAGTAATGAAACACCGTCTAATTCAAGAGTGTCTTCCACTGTTCAATGCCATGGCACTTTTAGAAGTACCCAGGAGAGCAAGCTGCAGGCAAAGCTGACAGAGCAGCGGATTGCCTTATTTAACACAGGCATGATCTGGCGAGTTGTATCTTCCACAGCGGCAGACAGGGAGAAGGGTGATGGGACTCTCTAAACTATTCTCAGAAAGTTGTTTTCATCATATTAGCACGTCATATAAATGCAACAAAGATCATCTGTGTCAATGACCCATACGACCATGCAGAATCCACTTAAAGATAATGAACGTGATTTGCGTGACCAGGGTGAAGGCCACATTCCAAATGTTTTCATGAAGTCCAGTGATCTGTATCCCTCATCCTATAAAGTTGAGACCCTTCTCTGCAGCCTGGGTATAAGAAGCGTCTTCAAAATTCAATCAAAGTTCACCCGGCTTAAGTTGGAATGTCAGTGAAACAGGAGATTTTCTATTGAGTAGGGGCGGATTGTTTGAGCCTTTCATCAGGCATTGTTAGGAATGATTTGGCCTTCACTCAATGTGAAGAAGACAGCATCATGCTCCCAGTCTATGTAACCTTAAGACAAGTTGTTTACAATGAACCTGTGGTCATTAATACAGAAGATATGTTTTTCCAGGCTGCTATCATTTCTCATGGCCTCTGGCATTCTCTGAATCAACAAAAAGGAACAGCTGTTTTTGTGCACAGGTATGAGTTCTGATGATATTACCTTATTCCAGTCCATGTCCGCACTGGTTGTGATGCCAACACTGTTTTTGGGGGGGGGGGGGGGGGGGGGAAGAGGGGGTCTTTGACAAAAATTGCTTATTTGAGAAAATGGAGAGGAGCCCTGGGGCACACGGCCACCTCCTCTCAAAATGTGCAGAAAACCTTGCTTAACAAGACAAAGCAATGGATGAGTTAAAATCCAATGTCATCTGCTATGTGTATGGTGAGTTACGTCGTAGTACATCTCTGGACATGGCGTGCGTAATTAAATGGAAAGAAGCAGAGGAATAAATCTCTGGTGTGCCTGCCTCCAGAATACGACAGTCTAGAGCGGCATATTTTGCGCACCAACTACTTGGCATATATTCAGTGTAACCTAGACCTGAAAAGGAATCTGTCACCTATTGGCAATGGGTGGGAACTGGTAATTGACTGCTGTAGGCTAGTGTTTCAAACCAAACCTGCCATTCCTCCTGTATTTACAGTCCCATCCGTTTCACAGCATGATGGCAATTCTGACAGTGAGAGTGAGCAAGACAATTCAGATGGACTGGGAACAGACTCTTATGAAACTTCAGATGAGGATGTCTGATGTGACAGTGCCTTAGCATGCATGTTTCCGTTATCATCTGGGTGGACAGCAGCAGTTTGTGGTAATGTTCACATAGTGATATTTAACTTAGATTTCACACATTTTTGCCAAAGATAAATTAATGGTTGTAAAGTTAGGCAAGAAGACTTTTGTCTGGTCTAGGCGTACTGGCCTTTGAGGTTATATTGTGTACATTTATCAGAAAATGTGCCAACATAACTCCCAATTCATGTATGTATACCCATTTTCCCATTATACTTGTGTTTAACTTTTTGCCACAGAAAATTGGGTCCTCCAGATTACTCGTTATATGCAGCATTTTGCGTGTTTAAAATTTGCAGGATTTTTTTTTCATACACATCAAGTTATTATCCACCTAGCATTTTACAATGAGGGGAAAATTAATTAAAACTTTCACAACAAACAAATTTGCATCACCATTTTACATAAAACATAGAGTACATAGCTTTTACATGTACTTTTTATGCTGTCATTATTATTTTCAATTTTGTCACACTATCTTACTAGCATATCATGTGCGCATCATTAATAGATCATGCCAACATAACCTTTATTTTTCTGGTATATATTCCCTTTTCCAGTAAAAATGTCGTTTGATCACAAGAATCCGTCGTCATCTTTGATAACGTCATAAGGGGTTAACCAAATCAAAGTAAATACATTAAGAATGAAGTCCTTGCCCCAAAACTACACCAAATAGAGGTATGATACATATTTTAAAACTTTTTGGATACCAAATTTGTTTCTTAGTATTACTGGTGGTGGCTCTATTGGATTTCCTGTTCTGTAGATTTCAACCCAACTTTTCCAGAGGTACATGGGAGCTTATTTTATAACAAATATGCTTGACAACCCAAATCAATCATAAAAATTTGGTCCCGAGGGGTGGGTCAAAAAACTTGAAATATTGGGCCTACTGTACACAAAACTGTGGAATGTTTGGCTGCAAAATGGAACC
Organism: Hermodice carunculata; assembly: GCA_964020975.1. Classification (NCBI taxonomy): domain Eukaryota; kingdom Metazoa; phylum Annelida; class Polychaeta; order Eunicida; family Amphinomidae; genus Hermodice; species Hermodice carunculata. The sequence continues at coordinate 1,582,584 of CAXHWN010002824.1, read as the reverse complement.
GTGGCCTCTTGGCTACAGATCCATATATATTACTTACATTTACATTTTACCACGGGTATAGCACATATTTGACCCTTACCGATGAGTCAATCCTCTATGACATGAAAACATGTCACAGCAACTGGTACTGTTACTTAGACTTGCCTCTTAAAAAAGAAAAAAAATTTTCTTCAAGTCATTTAGAAGATTATTCAGGTGAATGGGGAATTTTACAAAATGAAATGTGGCTCTCAAAGCAAAAACCTGTACGGACCATGATTCTTAATAGATACAATCATCATATTATTGCTTCGAGACATAAAACTTTATTTGGTCATAATAAAGGATATATGCAAGTTCAAATCAGAACACAGTCAGTGACATAAAGATACATCAGAACTCTACCTGTCTAAGACACTTCTATCTATATAACACTTGTCATATGTTTTTCAAAATGCCGAATAATTAATTTGTTGCAGAATGGGAAAGATACAACAGTGTGATCATATAGTAGTATAAAAGATGAAAAGCTTCAATCTTCAGCTTGCAATAATCATTCAAATACATAGGGAAATAAATTATTACATTACTCGCAATGGAGCTGTAGGTAATGAATTCGAGCCGATACCAAGCTGCTGGACAACCTGGACCATCAATGTAAATAGACAAACTACCATTCCTGCCCTGCCTCCTGGAAACAGTGACTTTACCAGTCCTGTGTCATCAAAAACATTAATATCGACCTCCCCAAGGATAAAATTGATCTCACAAACAGCTGCTTTTCTTATTGTTAGCAGCGGTTTACTGCATGATTCAATTGTCACCGTCTGTAAAAAATAAAATTTATCAAATTAGAAATAAGCGAAACAAGACACTGCTTGAGAGACTCGTTTTTGTTTCATGGCGTTTGGATAAAAAATCGCAATAGTATTGCCACTTGATGCCAGCTTGTGATGGGTTACACATAAAATTCACAGAAGTATGTCATAGGTTTTTATACTTATGTTAACAAGAATGTTCAAAGGATTTAGTACCAATGTTTTTACGTGTGCGGTTTTATTTATTGCCGTTAGAACATTCTGTAAAGTTTTCATTCCCTTTCTAGGGTTTTTTCGCTGATAGCGGCTGAGAAATTTTTACAGGCGTGTGGTTTACATCCAAGCAACATTAATCACATTAAAGGAATTGTTACAGTTCTGCATGTATTTCCGTTCCAGGAGTTTCCAGTAAAGTCATGTGAATGCATCAGTCTTTTTTATGTTTCTTGCTGAAAGCAACACGAGGCTCAATTTGGTGTTAATATCAGTTACTTTATCCGACAAAAGCCAGGAGATTTTGACTACAAAAACGAATATCTGAAAATAGCTATAGGCAAGCCCCCACTATTTAAGTTAAATAAAATCGTAAAGGGGATATTAACACCGACCTGATTGTTAACTTGATCTATGCTTGTATCTTTGCTTTCGGACTTCAGGGAGATACTTTGACAATAATAACGATATCAAGATCAAGTATGAAGAATCTATCAATGAACATTGATAACACATCAATGTGTATACCTGCAAATTGCTAAATTCTTATCTACATGTTTACGTGTGCTGACGTGGCCTGGTAACCTCACCAATGCCACCTGCCGTCTTCTGATTAACGTGGGTGAAGCCTCATGGCTGTACAGTTCCTAAACATTGGTCTTTGTTTCGTTTTAGCGTTTTGTGGCCACTGTCTTTCCACTAAAAGTGAAGATTACCTGCAGCAGAAAAAAACTTATTGTGAGATTATACTCATATAAAAGGAAACCTTTTTGTTAATTTGAAGCAATCTCTGCTATAAACAAAGAAAACAGAGGCCACAGGGTTTTTTTTTGTTTGTTTGTTTTTTGTTTTGTTTTGTTTTGTTTTTGTATTTTTTGTTGTGTTTTTTTTTTTGTTTGGTTTCTTGGTTTTTTTTGTGGTTTTTTTTTGCACTGAAAAAATTACCTGCTTTAGTTTTCGACCTGTGCGTATTTTCCAAAACTTAAACTATTCATCATTCGAAGTAAATTCAGCTTTTGAAAAACATCATGATATTTTGGTTGTGTTTTGGAAAATTTATATCTACCGATGGCATATTATTGGTCTACTGTGCGACACTGCAAAGATTTGTGGGGCAAAATAAGATTGTTTTTATTTCCACTTGACATGACAAAAGAGTATGGAAAAAACAAAATGTTGCAACATGGATTTCTTAAATGTAAGGCAAAAGCTATGCCAGCTTTCTTCCAAGAATACGAGCAGCCAATAAAGTAATTATATATTCATTACTTCAGATAATATCGAAATAAACAACACATCTTTGTAGATATATATTGACCATGTAGAGCAGTAAACGATCCATTGGTAGCCTCTGAAAAGAGTATGCTGTCTTAATCTACAAGGTAAAATCTCCAATTCCTTTGGGTAACATTTTTGGAAACAGCCTGATGACAATATATATGCTGATATCATTGTGGCAGTCACTTAAGATATCCAAAAGTCATCTGTGAAAAATAAAACTTCTTTTAAATCATTTATTTATCAAACAATTTTCTAGAACATAACCATTGCAGCTATTCTGGACTTAATTGCAATCCAGAACAAAAACATTACAAGTAATGAAATGAGTCTGAAATGAAGGGAATGGTTCAGGTCAATTTTGCCAGTGGGCATATAGGGATAGGTTGTCCCTTAAAGAGATACACTTGTTGGTCAAAATTGCAGTAGAGTATAGCGTGGCTTCTGCGTGGCTTCTGCGGTTAAGCAGAACTGCTACCAGCATTACCTAAAATGCCATGGAGGCAAGCGGGTTTATCGGGGCAGACTGACTGTGCAAGGTAACAGCCAGCAACACTTAAAATAGTCAAGTGTGTGTAGCATGAGGTATTCCCTGGGCTTGCTGAAAGTGTCACTTCCAATGAACAAAGTTCTGAACCTGTTGCAGTTATAAAATAACAGGGGTTGCTTCTGTAACTTAACCCCATGGTACATTCGGGAGTAGTGAGAGTAGCAGGTTGTCTTGAGAAACTCCCTTAGACCACTAGTTCAAACAGACAATTATTCTGCCAAGCAAGCATCATGTTAGAAGACTAGTTGTTAAACATTATCATGCCATTCTAGGACACTTGGGTCCAATGCATGTTCTGGTGGCATTGAAGGAAAGTATTGGGCTTTGAATGGATTGGCAACTGTAAAACAAGTGCTTGAAGAATACTTTGATTGCAAGCAAGATAAAAGGAAGCTAGACCCCCTTACCCCAAGCACATTATCACTTCTAAGGTCAAATTTTAGTCTGCCTCCTGGTGTGTTTCATCGGAAGGACAATTATTGCAACCACCATTGGCATCAAGCGCAATACCTGGTAGGTATTGTTTGACGTAGGTGGATGAAAGAATATTTTCCAACACTTCAGGTTGAAAAACTGTTGCCAATTATGAAAAAGTGGTTCACTTTTCTAGGGCTTGTTTATGGAAACGCTGCTTGTACATGCGTCAGAAGATTGCTCGTTCATGTTCGTGTTGAGGACCAGCCAGTCTGACTTGGCTGTGCATCAAGCCTGCTTGCCTGCTGGACAGCAGGAAGAAACCACAGGTCCATTCAGATTGAGAGTAGTAGAAGAAGACTCGATTTATTGCCTTGTACAACGTATACATATATGTTTCTGTCCACACTGGCCACGTCACCCATTGGTTGATCTTTCTGACGTCTTTAAACACCTTACATAAATGCTTATTGTATGTTCATTAACCTGCCCTAAGATGTACAGGTATCTACGCACAACAGATTGTTTTCCCCGCAAGGCGTCCACCTATATGTGATAAAAGGGCATCCTGGATCTGCTTCACATTCCAGGACAAATTAACTTGTTTTGTTGGCTTCTTAACTTCGGGCTGCAAATGAGATTTTTCCAATTTAAAAATTCAATTTTTACCTCCACAAATTACTGACTCCATTCCTGGGGTTTTTAGTTCACCACTAAATTGCCGCAATTAAACCATTAAAATGTCGAATGTACATCTGTACAATTCAGCACAAACCAATGAATTCAGTTGCGGTTGCATAATACAAAACTCTAACAAGTTGTTCCTTTCTTACTGATGAAGCAAGGCTCCCCAGATTGTTATCCCGAACACAAACATTACCTAACGCTACATCTGACAGTCGTTTGATCACACAACTAGGGGCAACACAACAGAACACGCCACTGACTAAGTGTCATCAAAGTTTCATCATTGCACAAGTGTACATGAATGATTGCCACACAAGACCCGAAAGGGCATTGTGTGAGAAGATGGCCAAACACAAGCTTGTATGAAGTTAATACCTATTTGGTACGATTGCTGCTGGCCATTCTGGTCCCATCTCTGGCCTGTGCCAAGTTTTCGACCTTACCAGCTCACCTGCCTGTGTAGGTATCCCTACTTGCCTGCTGCATAGCCAGAGCAATCGCAGGCAGCCATCATTTATATACTAAACATTACAGAAAGGCCAGTGGCTTTTACAAGGTGTTCCAAAAATGGCTTAAGCCCTCAAAAAATCCAAAAAACTTTCAAGTCAATGATTGCGTATTAGTAGCTGAGAGGAATGTAGCAAGGATACAATTCCCAATGGGCAAGGTTCTTGGAACGTTCATTGCTAAAAATGGCCATGTTAAGTGAGCCGAAGTTTAGGTATGATCAAATTACAAGGTGAGATAAATCAGTAAGTTTTGTTACTTGGAATCAGATGAGGGTTTACCAGATACACCTGATGTTAAACCTTTTCCTTGTCAGGGAACTGCCAAGACCCAAGCCTAACTTGGTGATGTAGCAACAGACTGAATGTTAATGCACTGATCACCAGCAGTCAGAGAAAACAAGCCATGGATGCAGTGGTTAATTATGTATGTGGGTTGCCTGCTAGTCATGAGGGACAGAGGGCTGTCTTTGGGGGAAAGTAACGGCCCTTAAATTAGGAAATGCGGACGTCGACCAGCTATTCCTAAGTAAGCACACAGTTAGGTAAGGGTCATTTTTACATGTTAATAACTTCTGGCCCTGTGCCCATTGATTAATAGAAGAAACATCTGTTCTTGTCTAGACTTAAATGCAGTGGTTTTCGATGTGTGAGATACTTTATTAAGGCTGGATTGTTTTAAGGAATCATGGTACATTTGTTACAGAAGTTAGTGTAAATAACATTTAACTACATAGGTATTGACCATGTTTACAGTAAATATGTATTGACTATACCATAATTAGTTAGACATGCCATACAAAACTATACAAAGAGTCATGGTTTAAACATATTTTTAAGGCAATTGGAAAACAGGCATAGTCTACACAAATTCATCTTGCGAACAGAGTCAAGAAACAGGCATCTTTGCACATATGTCACTTGCATGGTAAGAACATATTCTGAACCCTCTCTCTTTCATCATTGTTATCTTTGCCATACTTAGCAACCAATGAATGTGACAGTCGATCATTAGAACTTTGTGGTGTTTTCACACGTGTTATTGACTTGTCAGCTAGCTTTAGTACAACACAGCTGAGAGCACAGTTGATGTTATCTGTTGAGTGGCTGTATGGTATATTTAAGACAGTTGAACCTTAAATTTTGACCCGCTCGACTTGTGGCTTAATTATAGGAACTTACTACCGTAGTGGCATTGTTCCGTTGCTTGCTACATAATGTGTATACACGTATAATTAGGCAAACTATAATTAAAGAGGTAGGCCTATAATAACACACACGCACACGCACACATTTATATATATATATATATATATATATATATATATATATATATATATATATATATATATATATATATATATATATATATATAAATATATATGTAATTTCCCCAACTTCGGAGCAAAATGCGGGTATTGAATGTTTGTGTCCACCAAAAATGCCATATTATCTCTGCAAGCTTCCCTCAACCGTGCAGGTGGGCCATAAAGTCTTACTGTCGTCTGGCTTCGTTTCAGTGATGAGTAATTTACATCAGGGAATGAAAACGGAAGAGACCAGTGTCAAACTGATGAGCTGTAGGTCACCAATGTTTAATAAACCAAACAAGAAAAAAAGACATAAGATATCAACCGAATGACATAATGGCCAGAAAGGATCCCACAGAGAGAGCCTGCTGTTATCAATGTAGGTTATGTACAAGTCAGCCCAGCTGGATGATGGTCCACATGCTTTTATTTTCCCTTTCTCAAAATTATATATTTTCATTTATCAGTGTGAATAGATTTTTGACAATCATTTTCTGATTTCTTTTCAGAAGTGCATTCATTTCGCGCAATACCCATTGTCAATTTTGTCTTTGTTTAGTTTCTGATACATGGCCTTTTAAAGACGAAAAACAGACTTTAAAAATGAAAACCAGAGTTATGACTACATTGGTCATACCCATAGCATGTGTATTGGCAAAACGTAAATATAAACAAAATATGAAGTGGTTAAATTGGTTTCAACATTGAACAGACTTTATCCCATTTAATTTGTATTTGATTTGAACACAATAAAGTGTTCCCATCTATCTAGCTTTTGTCTCAGCACAATGAAAACTCGTTAAATCACGTTTATATCATGTTTTCTACGTTTATGCCCCCGGCAAGCAAAATGTTAAATGAGACTTGTTCATACTCATAACCTATTGCCAATTATACACAGGTATAATTTAGAATTGTATATGAAGCTTTTCCGGTGTTCAGGATTTTTCAAATTTGAAATGTTCAAAACTGTAAGAATTTTCATTACAGCCAATGCTGTTGAAACCTCTTTATGGTTGTTATCATGATGCTACCTGATTTGAAATGGTTTGGGTCCTATCTACAAAAGTGATACAAGAGTTAATGCAAACATCGTCGTGTATTATCCCTGAACGTAATACTTCAGCCTTTCTGATTGCAAAATGTATTCTTTTCACACCAATTCCCTAGCATACCCTCAAACGAATGTCTGGTCAATATTGTTATCATATTACATTCTCCTTCTCCAAAACCAAAGTCATATGGCAGTTTAAACAAAGAAAAAAAACACTGTCGTCCTCACATTGCTCATCAAATCCTACGATCACAAGGTGTAAATCCTTTCATTTTTAACTGATATCTCTGTAGAATATTGTTTTATGAGCCTGTGTGCTTTATATTTCTTTACCTCCCATTAGGCATGTAAAATTTAAATATCTTGAATTATTTTTATGATTATCTCTAAGTGACCCTTTCTGTGGCAACTGCAAGAGTTCAACATTTGTAAGCAGAATATTGGAATACAGATAATAGTATCATGGCACCTTGGAGCACGGATGGCTTTTTTTTCCTGGTGGTTTGCTACCAAAGCTGTCCTCTCGTTTAATAACTCTGCAAGGAATATGTATCAGATTGCATCAACTTATCACTGAACCACACGCAACAGCCATGTGATTCTTGACATGCAAAGCATGCTCGCAGAACTCACGTTTTAAGAAATGTGTCCATTAATATATTTTGCCCACCTGTTATTGTGGCAATGCTAATATCATATCTTTTCAATTAGTGTAAAGGCATACTGAACACTCTAGCATCACTAAATTCAACCTTTATTATGTGGTTTGATAACAATATACAGGTGTGGCCAATCATTAGTTGGATTTCCGATTTACGTGCAATTAGGGTGTTTTTTCCTGGATGAAAACGAAACCGCATTCTCTTCATGTAAACTGAACAATATTGTGGTAAGAGATCGAGTTTATTATTACCCTTTAACCTGTGCACAGTCTTATATATCCATACTACACGGACAATCTATGAGTAACTTGTTTGGGGTACTTAGACATTCCCAATTTATCAGCTGTCAGTGCTCCTAAGCTGGTAAGTACATGAATTGGTAAACCTAGTGGGTGAGCATTTTACTATTAGAATTTTTATCATATGGTACCCATGCTGGTAGCATTCCTTTAAAACTTCAGATAAGAAATATTGCTTTTTATATTTATCATTCATTACCCTGTGGGACCCAAATATTACTGATGCACAGTTAAGCTAATGATGCATTGCATAGAAGTACTTCAGTCTATGTGAACCATACATTTTTATTATGATCCGGATTGGCCATGTATTTTAATTGTGTTGCAGATGGGCCACAACCTCTAAAATGTCCCCATCAGGGAATATGACCATGCTTATCAGACTGACTAGCACAGTTAAAGAAAACGGAAAAGAGCAGTGGTCTTATCCATACTAGAGTTGGCCTTAGACGTACTCCTTGTAAGACTAGTGGCTTTATCAGAGATGTGTAACCAACATGCCTGTAAGTTCATTTGATTTTAAACAATTATGACCTATTTATCAACATGGAAGGTTCTGCATGACCAATACTCTAAATTAAAAAGATTCAATTACAAAAATCAAGAGTAAGCACGATAAATGGTCGTCTGATTTAATACACCAAGCAATTAGGAAGATGGTATCCTCCAACAAGCTATCATCGTTTTATGATTTTGATTTAAATTTACAGTTTTTGTTTCAGCATAAAATTGTATGGAATTATACTGCTGTCTTTTTAAACCGATATTTTATGGGGAAAGTTTAAAAATATATGTATTCATTACAAACAGCCCAGTTGTTTGCAAGTATAAAGCTATAATGTTATGTTACACCGCTAACATTAGTAGTAGGAGCTACAGTTACCCTTTACATGTTGTGACACCTATACAAAGGATGTAGGAGAGGTCAGTTGCCTTCGATTGGGAAATATTGGACGTTGATGCACTAAAAAAATGATAAGAAGACGGGACACCATTTTGTAAGAAAAGCTTTTTTGTTCCAGTTTGTTTATATAAAATATAATGTTGCCAAATTGAACTTTACTTTGAAAGTACTGCTTCCGTAAAATAAGGTTTGCTAAGAAAGTTTTAAACATGTCATGAACACAGTGCCAAGTGATCAATACTTCTTTACAGTGTACATACATAAGAATTTTTGTCACATGTAACATTCCGTAATTGGGACTATCATTTTTACCTGACCTCAATGTCCATTTCAATTCTTTAAAACCTAAAAAACCTTATAAAACAATACCAAAATGTTGACATGAAGGCTATTCAAAATCAATACATTCAGAAAACCTAATTAGAACATATTAATCATTTTCAGTCAGATATTCTTCAATAGATGTGCAAATGATCGTATCCTTACCAAAACGTTGAATACTGTGCATTTTTATAGATACCTGTAAATATGCCATTCTGTACCAAAAATGTCCGTGCTGTTTTATTGTTGTTTCGTCCATCTTGACGTGTTACATATCTGCTTGTTCTATTCCAAACTGCTATGTCTGTAATCTTCCATAGTCTGATTCTAAGACAGCCTCCAAAAGTCACTTTCATTACACGAATTACTATTTCTAATCCTATTATAATTATTAAATAAATTGTTGCTTACTAAGTGAAACATTTTTATCTGCTTTACAGCTACTCTTTCCTTTGTAACTATGCTTCCTTTGCACTTTATCTAGGTGGCCCCCATGATAGCGGCTGTTAGGGCCTTAATGAGGGTCTCCTGACCACTGTTATGACATATGTGTATAATCTTATATTGTATATTTTCGGTCAAATAAAGGAGTCTCGAGTCTCAATCTCAGTCTGCAATTTTATTTGATGATCTTTATATCAAATTTCAAAAAGGGCATATCCAAACGCTCTTTGAAAAAAACTGTAACGTGCAATTTGATGTCCAAGATTGTTGCAGAAAGATAGGTATACTATGCTCTTTTATACCATATAGTAGTTGTCTTTTGATTGACCATTCCTGCATGATAACGGTGTTTAAATGTGCAATATAGTGCTGCAGATTTGTGAATACCATGTGGTCAAATGAAGGACATACCAGTGATGACCATGTGTGCATTTGAAAGAATAGGTACCAGCCATGCAGCGTAAGATGTTGTAGGTATGCTATAATAACAATATATTACACAACCGGTTAAAGCATTGTAAATAAGTTGTAATAATAATACATTAACCAACTTATTTACTAGTTGTAGATATATTGTCATGATGAAACATTAACCGACCTGTCATACGTCATGCTCCCAGTGGCCCAGAGTTGAGGAAAAATCGCGGAGTTTTATTTTTCTTAAATCCCACACTTTCTAGAGCCAGATATAAAACTAGTCTAGTTGGATATGCAACCCGTTGGTTGGTCAAAAAGTGCAGAAATATTAGGAAAACAATTTCGAAAATTAGGAAATTTGAGCTCAAAGATTCACACAAGCTAAAAATGGTGCAGACATCTTACTATTCATAACGTTTTAAAGCTATTATGTTAATGCAGATACAGCGCCAAAAATTGGCCATCGTATCAAAAGAAAACGAGTCAAATAAGAAAAAAGCCTATCCTTTTGACGGGCAAGGTCACTCTAGTTAATATGAAATGCTGAAAATGGGAATAAAGACCAAATAACCCACTCATATTCCCTGTTCAATTATACTTTAGCTATCCCGAAGAGTGCGTCCGCTAATGCAAGGCTGTGAAACAGAATTGATAGGTTCAGATATAAACAGTGACTGTGTTGACTATGGAGTGTAGAGAGACTGAATTGTAAGTTTCTTTTCTTTCTTTGTATTTCGGGGTGTAGGTTTGGTTTCATTTTTGCTTGTTTTTGTGGGGGGGTGGAGGGCTGTTCCTTTTGTTTTTGTTTTGTTTTGTTCTGGGGGTGGGGGGGTCAGCACTTCACTGAAGATGCAGCACTGCTGATCTTGTTTGTATAACTGATGCTCATATTTCAGATTCTGAATCAGAATTACACTTATTTGATAATGTAAGCTCGTTAAGATTGCTTGTAGTTACTTGTTAGGAACCATACAAACATGCGAGTTCACAAGGTCCAATCTTTGAACATAAACATACAGTGTCCTCCAGACGCATGTGTTCCGTCGATTCTCACAAAGCACACCACAAGAGTACACTACAGAAAAAAAAACGGAGGACCAAACAAGTAAAGTTGTCATGCATGTTTAACTCTTTCAAAGTCGATGATGAACTTTTCTTTCTAATCAAGTATGAGATATATTCAATTTCTTTGTTAAAAGGGCTTTCATTCTAGTGCCAGCATGCGTATAGTACCGTAGAATATAATGTTGTAGGTCCAAATCTGATGACGATGGCGCCCACCAAAACTTGCCACTATAAGTGTTAACACAGCTCTTAAAATAAAACTTCCCAGCGACTTACCAATCTTTGACCACAGATGGGAAGTGAAGTGAAAGTCCAAAAACAATTGAACTAAACCAGAAACTACTCCTTAGTCTTCTGTAGTGGATTCAGACCACTATAGACAGATTCTATGAAGAATCCAAAGATTGCTGCTTAGATTATCATGCACCTTGCAACAAATATCCTGTAGCACTGTGTTTGTTGTACTCGGGTACACTTTTAATATCTGGCCACAGATTGAAAGTGTACTCGAGTGCAACAAACCCCAAAACCAAAGCAACAACTGAAGAGCAGCCTGCTGTGTAGAGTTCAGAGACATGTTCATTGATCACCTTCATCAAAGATGAATGATAAAATCGTTAAAAAACAACATAACCAGAAATATGCCACCAATCATTGAGCCCAACGCTGCACTGGGCCATTCTGAAATTTACTTGCATACAGCAAGTTGAACAGGTCTACAATATATATAAACGTTTTTAAGATTAAGAGAATGTCCAAAATTAGAAGTAGTCCTAAATTCCCTTCTGGTATGAAACAATATATTGTAGTTCATTTACATAAGCTATTAATGAACAAACAAATATAATGGTGGAAATCAAGTCAGTATCCATTGCACAAAACAGAGGCTGCAAATCATCACATGAATAGGAACTGCTTAATTTTTAACTCCCTTAAAGAATTTACTTTTGGGATGGTCATACTATAATTGTAAGAAAGAATTTTTCCAATAAAACTACTTCTTAATAACTACATATGCACTTTTCTCGCTGCGTCTAACTATCAAGATAGAGTATGAGTAGTCTAACATACTTCAATGGACACTGTTGCATTAGCTGTGCCGCTACTTTGATATTTGACTTTAAAATACTATCATTCCATTTGCAACTCATTTTGGAATCTGGTTATAAATATCTTGAGTCTTGGGACATTGTGTATGACAAATATACTTTTTCTCTTCAGGAAACCCATGGTACATTTCTGCGCAATTAAAATAGGTTATTTGGCCACTTGTTGTGCATTTTACAGCATTCAATGCTAATGCCGATGATCTCGACCATCAAAGATTTGCCCAACAAAGCTGTAATCATGAGGATTTTACATTTTTATCTCCTAATTTTCCTCATATTTGCGATTCGTTTTCTATTAAATCATCCTGCTCTCTCGGATGTTATCTGTCAAAACATACTACTTTTAACCGAAGTTCCAGTGGTGGAATATTAATCTGAGGCCCTGGCTTTTTGGCCACAGTTCCATTCATTTTTCCAAATACTCACATTTTACAATGTGTGTGGCACACATTTGACCCTTACTGGTAAGTCAATCCTCCATGGTATGACAACATCTCGCATCTCCTGGCACTCGCACTGAGATTTGTTTCTTAAAAATCACACAGAATGTTTGTTACAAAATAAAGTTAAAAGCATGCCAGGCAGTATCACTATCCCTTCTGACCCAACATAGTTTAGAAATATATATATTTGTTGGGGGGGGTTAAAAGAGAAAATATATTTTCATCTCCTTTAAACTAATATATTTGATTAATTTGCCCTTGAAAAGTGTCAGATTCAGATTTCTGTAATGCTTTCTTCAGGTCATCTAGAAGATTATTTAGATGAAAGGGATCCTTATCCAAATGAAATGTGGCTCTAAAAGTAAAAAAAAAATTGCAACCACGATTTTTATTAGAAACAATCATTATTATCCTGCTAAAAATATTCCTTACTTGATAATAATAAAGAATTTATGCAACCCAGATGAGAAAACTGTTTCTGACGTGAAGGAAACTTATCACTTTACCTTTGTAAGACACCTCCCCATTAAATGACACTCAACAGTTCAAACCTACTGGGAGGGGGATCATATGTATTTCAAAAATACTGTTTATTTTCCATTACAGAATTCTACAGATACGACAGTGTGACCATATAGTACAATACAAGATGAAAAGCTTCAATCTTTGGCTCGCAATGATCATTCAAATACAAACGGAGGTAAACCATTCCATTACTCCTCATGGAGCTGAAGGTACTGAATACAGACCAATCCTAGACTGTCGGGCAACCTGGAACAGCAACTTAAAAAGAAAAACTACTGTTTCCGCATTTCGTGCTTGGAACAATGAATTTTCTAGTCCTGTGCCATCAAACGGTTTAATATCGACCTCACCAAGGAAACCACCCATCTCACAAACAGTTGCATATCTTAGCTTCAGCAACGGTTCACTGCATGATATGCCTGTGTCCGTTTGTATAAAGATGAAATCACAAAAATTAGGAAAACTGAAATAGGACACTGTTTAACCGACTCATCTTGTCTTCATGGCGTTTGGCTTAAAAATCGCCTTAGTATTACCACTTTATGCAACCTTACGCCAGTCGTCCCAGGAAATCCAAACAAATATGTCATAGGTTTCTTTCCTTATGTTAACAAGGAAGAATGTTCAAGGGATTTAGTGCCAATGTGTTTACGTGTGCAGTATGAAAACTTTGAGTTGCGAACATTCTGTAAAATTTCATTCCAGTTCCAGGGATTATTTCCACTTATGATGGACGAGAAACTTTTGAAGGCATGTGCTGTACATCCAATTGACATCATTCGCATTAAAGAAATTGTTACAGTTTTATACGTTGCTAACCACACTTGTAAGGATCTGTCAATGTACGCCGCACCTATTGATTTACGGTATCATGTAGTTCCAGTTTGCATGATCCTTTATATATTCAATATCAGGTCATCAGATAACTATAATTTGAATTTCAGCACATACCACTGTATAACCAGTAACAAGATCTGGAAGAATCCAACACCTATCAGAGGAATAGCGATGGGATGCAGAAAATACGTGCCATTGAATGTCACTCGTGTGAAAAATATTGCAAACTGGCCTTACATTTCAGCAACGGAATGTCAAGGCGCAAAACTGATCATTGTATGCACTCTTGTGGGATTTGTGGAAGAAGGACAGGCAAAATTCACTCAGACAACTCTTTGCTTGGTTCCAATCTTCCCGTTCCAGGAGTTTCGTACAAATGTAAGTCAGTTGAATACATCAGTCTTTCATGTTTCTTGCTTAAAGCAACACCAGGCTAAATTTGGAGTCCACATTAATAACCTTACCCTACAATATGCAGGAGATTTTCACAACGAAAACGAATGCCTAAAACTGGCTATAGCAAAGTTCCATCTTTTTAAATTACATACACTTGAAGGAGCGGATCGTGACACCCAGGTGATTATAAACGCAGTCGATGTCTGTATCTCGGCTCTCGGGCTTCTGGGAAATACTTTGACAATAATAACAATATCAAGATCAAAAATGAAGGATCTGTCCATGAACATTTATTACACAGCAATGTGTTTATCTGCAAATTGCTTAATGGTCGTCTACATGATGCTCTTTGTGCTGCGTTTGGCTGATACCCTTAATAAAGAAACCTGCCATTTTCTGATGAACTTCGGTGACACTTCACGGATGTTCAGTTCCTGGGCATTGGTCTTTGTTTCATTCGAGCGTTCTGTGGCCATTGCCTTTCCCCTAAAAGTGAAGATTATCTGTAGCAGAAAAGCAGCCATATGCGTGAGTATACACACATAAAAGAAAACTTAATTCTAGAGCATTCTAACACAAATAGAGGAAACAGAGGCTGCAGCTATCCATTGTGATTTCAATAGAATTAACTGCTTCAATTTTGTGCTTATTTGCCCAAAATTATACTTTTCATTATTTGAAGCAGATTCCGCTTTCGAAAACATCATTATATTATTGTTTGAATGTTTCTTCTGTTTATGAAATTTACAACTTCTGGCGGCATATTATGGGTATGCTTTATGGTGCAGCAGATTTTAATGCAAATATTCATGGGAAAGTTATCAAATTATATCTATTTCCATTTGACATGACAAACGTTAGTGAAAAAAAAAATTCCATCATAAGTCTCTTAATATGTAAGACAAAAACAATGTAAGCTTGATTCCAAGCATGCGAGAAGCCTATAAAGTGATTATGTGTTTCTTACTTCAACTAACATTTAAATACACAACATTTTCATCTGTAGATATATATTGACCGTGTAGACCAGTTTATAATCCACTGACAGCCTCTTAAAAGAGTGTGCTATTTTAATCAGGAAGGCAACACTTCCAATTCTTTCGTGTAACGGTAATGCGTTTTAAAACAACCTAGGCAGAGCATATATGCTGATGTCACTGCTAAAGTGCTTTTAGATAACTGAAAGCGCATCTGTGCCAACATTCTTTTAATTCATTTACAACTACCTACAAATTCTAGAACTTAGCCCTTGCAGCTATTTAGACTTTATTACAGGAACTTTAGGGAAGTGATCTCAAGCAGTTGCGGAAATGAAATAATATAATAATACGCCACAAAAATAATGCATTATGACATTTGAGTTCTAAGCTTGAATGCATTTGCCAATACAAAACAGCATGTACAAGTAATTATGAAACTAAAGATAACATTGCTATAACAAAGGTCATGCAAAATATATCTGAACGCAAGTGAGGAGGACACCCTTACAGGCTTATAACTTCTCAAAAACAATGACAAAATTTCAAATGCATATTTGCAAAATTAATATACATATGTGCAGCAAAATCACATTAAGAAAAACAGAAATTTAGAAACATTCAGATAGATTCCTTGCCTGCAAAGAGGCCTATTGCTACAAAACTAGGCCTGTTGTTTCAGTGTTGAGCCAACTTCCACACTCCTTTGTGGAGACCCTGTGATTACGGACAATTAGCTAAGTAAAGGTTCTTGGCCCACATGGGGGCTTTGTTGATCTTCATGCAATTATGTAATGACTTAACCTGATTGACCAGGAGCACCTCTATTATTAAGCATGGACTGGCACTGGCCAGTCTGGCTTTGGTTAGCAGATCAGTGACTGTGATAATGGGTCCCATTGGGACAGAGCCTGAACAAGAATGATACCAAGGTGAGGCTGACTATAATGTTACCTACATAAACAAGAACACTGGAGTCTGCTCTGCAGGCAAATAGATTCCTAGAGTAAGGATTACTTGTCAATAATGTTTTGTGTGCCACTTTAAATGACTGTACAGACTGACCTTTTTTGACAGGGATCTTATTCAAAGGGACTTTATTCCAGATACAGGGACCTTTAATTTTGATAGAAATAACCTTTTCACAATATTTTGATGAATGTAAATTTGACTTTGCCTAGCAAAACATCTATGAATGCCCGAATTGTTTACACAAATATCTAGAAACATATACAAAATAATCACTGTCTTATACATGTGAACTCCACGAAGGATCCTGATGTTTAGAAGATTCATAAGTTTTAAATCTCAGTATCAGTATGTGCAATTTCATGAGCAAAAGTTAAGACATGCACATTTTTATTTTGTAATTTTATCGAAGGATCGAGGATAGTTGTGTACCTAGCTAGAAGCCAACAAGGCACTACACTGAAATGAAAAAAAGAGACGTCAGGGAATAACACAATTTAACAACAGCAGATTTAACAACACTAAATCGGAAATGTGTAACAATACCAACAGTTTACTTACTTCGTAACAACATAAGATATATTAAAATTCCAGTTCAGCTTATCTTCAATTCACACTCTAAGGTGTTTAGTCTGTGCTTTTCAAAGCAGGGCAGTATCATTTATTTTTACACTGTAATTTCTGTACTCCTCACATAACAAAGCGAATACAGTAAATAAGTAGTTTGCGCCACAAACCACATTAGCAGATAATTTATTAGCCTGGAAAAAACAATGAACCTGCACAGGAGACAACTTAAATTATGTAATATTCTATTCATGTTGTAATCAATCCTTGGGACCTTCCTATAAACATTTGCAAATATATCAGTGCTGCCTAAATAGTTCACAACTCACTCTTTCTAGGACATCAGCTAATATGTCATTTCAACTTATTAGGCTCACTTATTGAAAACATTAACACCAAATGAACTTCATATGTGATTTTCCTGCGAATAATTGCAAAGAATGGCCTATGATTTTTTGGTCCCGAAGTAAGATACAATGTGTCATATTCATAAAAAAGAAAGCAAGTAAGAATAAAATGACAGCAGGGGACGGAAGTCAAGAAACATAAAAGGGGGAAGACAGGCAAGAAAAAAAAGAAAATAATTAGGAAGGAAAGGAGGGAAGGAAGGAAGGGAGGGAAGAAAGAAGGAAGTAAAGAAAGGAGGGGAAGGAAGTCAATAAAGACAAAAAAGATACAAGGAAACAAAAGAAGAATGGAAAGGAAGGCGAGAAAGAAATTAAGAAGAGAAGGAAGGAAAGAAAAACAAAACAAAGAAAGAAAAATGTGAACAACGTCCATAAATTACAGAAAACAGAGAGACAGAAATAAAGAAAGAAAGAGAAGGGGCAAGAAAGAAAGACAAAGGAGGAAGGAAAGAAAAATATGGGAGGGAAGGCAAGAATGGAAAAAGACGAAAAGAAGGCAAGAAAGAAGAAACAGAAGGAAATGGGTTCACACATCTACCTTACAGCAAACGCACACACTTTTACCTTACACCAAACGCATATGATGGAGATTCAACCTAGAAACATTCCCGCCACGTTGTAAGGGAGATTTTGATCTCTGATAATAGACAAAATTCCATGCATGCGTGTTTGCACCAGTTTCATTGTAAAACGGGACTCATCAAATTTATAAAACACAAACACACACACACACACACACACACACACCAAATTACAGCCACACCATGTAGTTTAGTTGATTGTATTGGAGTCAAGTGACGTTCCAACCACTTTCTAGCGAATACCTCATTTATATTTTGGCAAAAGAAGTAGAACTAGGAACTGAAATTAAAATCGAACAGTCTGTAATTTTTTTTTTTTTTTTTTAGTTTTCCCAAGTGGATGTAACTTTCATGTACATTTTCTTCCAGGCAAGTTTTGTTCTGTTCCTCGTGGTCGCATGCATTGGCATTGCTAGTGCGCTGGTAAGAAGCAGCTGGCTCCTTCATGAAAAAAACACTGAACTTGCAGAGGAGAGAAATATAGGAAATGGACTTTGCGCAGAGATGATGAACAAGAAATGGCTCACAATTAAGACGATATTTTTGTTATTTTCTGTTTTGGTACCAGCTGTATTGGTTACTGTATTGACCATACTCCTCTGGTATGTATTGTGTACATCAAAAACGTTTATTATAGATCACAAATTGCGAAGTATCACCATGACAAATATGGTTGTATGTATCTCCTTCCTGTGTTGTACCATACCAGACGTTGCTGAATTTACATTGTATTACTACAATGGGAATTACCAGGAAATTTTTACATTTTTTGAAGCGTTTTATACAGAAATCATTGCTCACTTTTTGGCAAGAGCTTATGTAGTTCATCATTCTATGTTTTTTCTTTGGTATGCCATTACTGGGTCAGTATTTCGTCGGGAATTTAGGACAATCTTCTGTCATCGATGTATTGATACGGAGTAAACATATTATTTAGTATATATACATCATTATGGCCCTAAAAAGTTTCCACGCAAAGCCAATGGAAACCATATTACTTGTACACACCAATATTTCTCGCTGTGCCTTATACACGAGAGGCGTGACTCATGGTAGCGATTGCAAATTGTGTTACAAGGTAGTAGATCTTTCTATTTTTACGAAGCATGACAAGAAAATGTGCCTAAATATTACTGCACTTCATATATGCATCCGTGAATAAATTCTCTGCTGCTGTTTGAGTAGCTCGTTGTCCTGACCGTGACATTGAACCTCAAATAAAAAGTCCTACCCCGGTTTAGGGGTACCCACAAATGTGTGTCTGCAATTTGAAAGCCATTGGGTATGATATTTGAGGGGACATATTTTTTAGAGTTTCGCCAAATTTGACCATAAAATCATGCAAAAAAATGAAATCACTGGAACATGTCTGGTCCTTAGCCTCGAGAAAAAGAATATGTTCATGCATGCACCCAGTTTTTCTTTACTAAACATCCTAACCAGCTTAAAAAGAATCCAGGCTGTCGTTAAGCACGGTTCAGAAGTTACAGGAGTGAAGAGCCCATAAGTAATTAAAAACTTCAAAAAAATCACAACGTGTCTGTTGCGAAATTTAATGTTCCAAAGTTTTCAGAGGTGTGCCTTTGTGACTTTAAAACAATTGGCTAGTACAAACAAATACAAGTTATATCTCTAGCACGTCTAACGTGAATGTAGCCAAAATAGCTTACTCTTTGACCATTACAAATTAACATGCTATAGATTCCTATCAAATCTATTGGCCTTGGTTCTTGTAGAACCATTTCAATGGAATCGGGATTACTGTGCAACTAATGGTGACTGTATGAGCATAATTTAGGGTAAATCATAAAAATAAACAAAAATATGTCGCTCCTTTATTGTGTCGAATGCTCTTTTTATTAAATAGCGTTCCCTTTTGTTTGGATATCAATTTCATCTTGCAGTCAAAAAGGTAAAAACAGTATATAACCATATTGGGCACCAGACCTTATTATAGCCCAGTACAAATCTTCTCGTTTTTATAATATTTATATATCCATATCATATTTCTTTACTTCATTTAAAATTCTGATATATTGACCTTTACCAAGTTATGTATCCTTCAGAACGTTTCAAATAATTATTACAAAACTGCATTTTGTCAACATGACTTATGTCACACTGAAAACCCTATTGCCCTAAACTGCAGCGTATATTATCTGTTTTAATAGCAACATTTAGGTGTGGCCAGTTAGTCATTAGTTTAATTACAACGTACATGTATTCAGGACCATTTTTCTTTTCAGGAAAGATAACAATACAATATCGTCTTCTTCAGATCAGAGCAACAATGTAGGCTTAAGCATATCATTAACCTGTAGCCTGTGTATACTTATAAATCTAGACACCACATATATGAACTGTCAGCTGCCTGGCGGCAATATCCGTACATTCATACTTTTTCACCTGACCGTCCACATAGGCTGGTAGTTACGTGTATTCATAATCTCGAAGCATCTGGTCTCACTTACTTGAACCAAGCTACTGCAAGGATATAAGAAAGTGGTTTGATTTCGGTTTCCAAAATGTTGCAAGGTAACACACAGAATATATATGACGACAACACCGTACCGTATTTTTAACAACCGCGCACCTATGATAATACAGTGAAATATTTGCAATACAGACATTCTCTAAAACGCCATAGCCTCAAACAAAAGTTGGCTGGACGGTTTTGAAGCATAGGAATGTGTTATAGTATTACTGCACACCATGCGAAAGGGCAATGCCTGTTAACAAAATGCATACATAATACCATCCATCACATTGGCAACGTAGCCTTTAATATTTGGGAGTACCATTTCATTTTCGTATACGAAAATTAACAATGTCCTTTGTAAATCTGTGCTACCTTATGTCAAAAATTGCAAAAATTCTGACAAAAAAGCCCTTCAATACTCGAAACATTTATCTTAGCCAATAACAATATATTATTTTTTTTTCAGTCGGAATTTCTCCGGCAAACATGAAAATGATCGTATATCTTTACACACAGTGGGTCCCATACGCTTTGTAGACATTTTATCTAAAACAATATACTGTAGCAGATACTGCCTTCTGAAAGAAATATATTTTCACGTTATAATCTTTATCTTGAAATGTACCATGACATGGCCACTGGGATGTAGGCATGTAAAGAATAGAAAACAATAAGAATTTGACAGTCCTGTGCTAAGCTTGCCTTCTGTGCAGAAACAGGGGTGGTCCTGTGAACTTCAGAATAATGTAATTTTTCCTCACTGTTGATAGCATGTGCAAATACCCTTGCCACTTATTCCTAATTTGGATAATTTGTTAAAAATCAGGAAAATGATAGTCCATGCATGTTGTGAATAAACATGCTGGATATCAAACCCATGTGCATTCCCAATCAGGTTGAAGACGATCCACAGTTTCTGAGAAAAATTCATGAAAAATGAAAAGCACAAAAATTCTAAAAGCTTATGAAGCTAAGGTCCAGAGGTCCCCAGAAATGTCTATATAATTGCAAAGCAATTGGTCGAGCAGTTTTGGAGAAGATTATTTACAATTTTTATGAAAAATGTTCCAGAAAATTCGTGACAAACCGTAAAATCACTGGAGCATCACCATTTGAATAATATTGGTACAAAACTCACACAAGGTACACCCCTGTCAAGTTTGAAGTGAAGTTGGTCGGTGGTTTTACAGAAGCCGAAAATGTGAATTACCATTGCGATCCCCATGATTTAGACGGTAGTCAGCAGGAATGAATGCTTCATCGACAGGTACACAAATTGACAACTTTCGTTAGAAAGCAGGGATCCAGCTTATCCCCACGTAGTAAACAACTCTGTTTACCCCTCCAACAAGCAACATGTCCACCAAGGTTTGGGACATTCAGGTAGATAATTTTGAAGAAGTCAAAATGTGAGTAGGCTATGGAATGACTAGCTTCTGCCCTGCCCTTAGTCTCACTGAGCACATGTGCAGGCATCTCAAGAAACATTTGCGCCAAACGCTACATCCTGAGTCTCCCTGCAGACTCAGATGTTTTCTTTTGGAAGAGGGAATAGTGTCCCTCAGATGCTGATCAGATAATTCATCCACAAGATGATAAAGGAAACCCTTTTATCGGCAACTGCTGTGGATACATATCATTACGCCTAAACTTACCCGTATACAGTCACAAGACATTTTGTTGACCAGCAAAGTGGTTTGCTTTTTCTTACCCGTGAAACATATGTGATTCTTGTTCTGATGGTACTGTACTAAAAGTTTTGGATAAATTGGTTATTTTGATGTTTTGGAACATTTTCACGGACACACACGCAAACACACACACACATACACACACACACATACACATACACATATATATATATATATATATATATATATATATATATATATATATATATATATATATATATATATATATATATATATATATATATTGTCTATGAGTTGTTCAAATTTGGCAGTGCTAGTCTCAATGGAATCTGAAGAAATAAAAAAATACTTTTAATGCTAACATGGTAGTCAATGGAACGTGTTAATCTTTGAATCATGGTTACTGACAATAGGTATTTACACCAAAATGTCTAGTTCATGTGGACATATCTTTAAAACTGATTATCTGATTCTGTTGAAAAAAAGCTGATTTGCTGCACAAATTCTTACTGGCAGAAAACAAATCAGGAATTTGTTAAGAAATAAAAAAAAATCCTTCTTAAATGTGTCAAAAATAATGAGTCCATCGACTTTTTCAATGTTGACGAAATCAGCCATTTTGCAGTGCTTGTATCGCCATTATAAAAACAGAGGCAGTCATGAAAAATCCCTGATAGCTGCATTTGTAGTTACATGCATTGCGATGATAAGTGTACAAATTTGACCATTTTATGTTGAACATTATTCAAGAAATATAGACAGTTTGCAAAAACACATTTTTACTCAAAATGCATGTGTTTATCGAACAGGTTTAAATGCAGAGTTCCATCATTGGTGCACATAGGTTCTGCAAAGCCTTGTGGTCAATTGGTAACATAGGTTTATTGTAAAGGAGTGCCTATTTGTAATATTTGGTCCAAACGTAAAGTCACTTTGATGTGTTTTTTTTCTGACTTTTCTGACCAAAAAGAGCCGAATTCAGTGAAGCAAGCATATATTTTTAAGCCAAGCACATTTACAGGGATGTGCATATTACATTACGAAAATCATCTGACTCAACTATAGATATATAGAAAAGAGACCCATTGACCCTAGTGCTATATTTACATGTGTTTAGATGACCATTACACAAATATTCATTTCCTGAAATGCAATCCCTATTACCCTTCAGAAAGAAGTTCAAGGTCATCCGCATTCAAGACCCTGGACTTATTTTTTTTTTTTTTTTTTTTTTTTCATCATGCTGAGTTTCACTGCCCTGCTGAAGTGCTTATGACCTTAAATATAATTCAAGTATAATATTACGACATTTTGCCCTTGGCTCTAAGTACATTTGGGGTGAACATGTAGTTGAAACTTAATCTATTACGACACAGAATGTTATGTAATTTTAACACTGATGTTTATTATAAATAAAATCATCCAATGGCGCCATCAAGGCTCCACACGTCATGGGCTCATCTATGTATTGTTCCTGTAGCGATATATATATATATATATATATATATATATATATATATATATATATATATATATATATATATATATATATATATATATTGTCTATGAGTTGTTCAAATTTGGCAGTGCTAGTCTCAATGGAATCTGAAGAAATAAAAAAATACTTTTAATGCTAACATGGTAGTCAATGGAACGTGTTAATCTTTGAATCATGGTTACTGACAATAGGTATTTACACCAAAATGTCTAGTTCATGTGGACATTTCTTTAAAACTGATTATCTGATTCTGTTGAAAAAAAGCTGATTTGCTGCACAAATTCTTACTGGCAGAAAACAAATCAGGAATTTGTTAAGAAATAAAAAAAAATCCTTCTTAAATGTGTCAAAAATAATGAGTCCATCGACTTTTTCAATGTTGACGAAATCAGCCATTTTGCAGTGCTTGTATCGCCATTATAAAAACAGAGGCAGTCATGAAAAATCCCTGATAGCTGCATTTGTAGTTACATGCATTGCGATGATAAGTGTACAAATTTGACTATTTTATGTTGAACATTATTCAAGAAATATAGACAGTTTGCAAAAACACATTTTTACTCAAAATGCATGTGTTTATCGAACAGGTTTAAATGCAGAATTCCATCATTGGTGCACATAGGTTCTGCAAAGCCTTGTGGTCAATTGGTAACATAGGTTTATTGTAAAGGAGTGCCTATTTGTAATATTTGGTCCAAACGTAAAGTCACTTTGATGTGTTTTTTTTCTGACTTTTCTGACCAAAAAGAGCCGAATTCAGTGAAGCAAGCATATATTTTTAAGCCAAGCACATTTACAGGGATGTGCATATTACATTACGAAAATCATCTGACTCAACTATAGATATATAGAAAAGAGACCCATTGACCCTAGTGCTATATTTACATGTGTTTAGATGACCATTACACAAATATTCATTTCCTCAAATGCAATCCCTATTACCCTTCAGAAAGAAGTTCAAGGTCATCCGCATTCAAGACCATGGACTTATTTTTTTTTTTTTTTTTTTTTTTCATCATGCTGAGTTTCACTGCCCTACTGAAGTGCTTATGACCTTAAATATAATTCAAGTATAATATTACGACATTTTGCCCTTGGCTCTAAGTACATTTGGGGTGAACATGTAGTTGAAACTTAATCTATTACGACACAGAATGTTATGTAATTTTAACACTGATGTTTATTATAAATAAAATCATCCAATGGCGCCATCAAGGCTCCACACGTCATGGGCTCATCTATGTATTGTTCCTGTAGCGATATATATATATATATATATATATATATATATATATATATATATATATATATATATATATATATATATATATATATATATATGTGTGTGTGTGTGTGTGTGTGTGTGTGTGTGTGTGTGTGTGTGTGTGTGTGTGTGTGTGTGCATGTTTGTGGGGGGGGGGGTGAAACGCCTTCTGATTGGGGACACGTTTCTCTTTTTAATCATCTTCTGGGGGCACTTCACAACGGGGGACATTCCCAGTTGTAGAGACTACTTGATTTTTTTCAAACTTGGCACGAGGGGTCACCTGGCGCCAAATTATACATAGTCCCTATTTGAGAATATATGATACTTTATGTGTGTCGGTGTGTGTGTGTGTGTGTGTGTGTGTGTGTGTGTGTGTGTGTGTGTGTGTGTGTATTCTGCTAAAGAAATTTTCCCTCAGATTCCAACGTGTGTGAGCTATGTCCTCGTTTGTTGTATGAATAGTCGCATTGGCCCACATATTGAGCGCGAGCGTGAATAAAAGGATTCAAAATGCCCACTCAGCGCATGATGACTCGCCGCAGAACTGCAAAAATTACAGGTAAGGTATGTTTCCACACCTTGTTTGTCTTAGCATGAGAAAACGCAACTTTTAATAGGCCTACAACTATATTCAGAGTGGCTGCGTCTTGGATTGCTATCGTATAAAACTATAGGCCTAGGCGTACGTGCCACAGAACTGGAATTCTATTCGTGCCGTATCCAGCTATGCCAAATTAGGCCTGTCATTGGTAAAAACAGTTGTCCGCAAAGATAATTTCCTGGCATGTCATGTATATAAAATTTGTGTCTGATCTGTAGTTGAAAATTTAAAAAAAACAAAAAACAAAACAAAAAACAAAAACAAAAGCAAAAACATGTGGGCTAGTATTTGCCTCTATGTCCTTTGTTGCTAAAAAATGCCCCTGCTTCGTAAGCTAAAAAATGACTGTGTCCCCAGTTATAGGTGAGCAGGCCTGCAAGTAAGTTAGCCAATACTGCAAACAAAATATGTCTAATTAGATATTAAAACGTTGAGTATCTTCCAAAGTAGCTTCTCATAGAATCAAAGATGCCAATCCGATTTCCACCTTGTTACATTTTTGAATTATTCTAATTAAGCGAATTGAACATAGTTTCCATTGAAGGTAACAGCTGACTTATTACAAAAAAAATTTCAATGGAAAGCACATTTGAATCTTTGATTGAACAACTGCCCATATTGGTGAAACTAAGCCACTAAGTACGGGCCTAAATGACTTTCAATGAAATGAAGAAACTAACGAGAGGCGTCATATTTTGTTGTTCTCTTTCATTTTTTCCCAAACATAGGAACTTATAGACTTCCGGCGTTTGTCTTAACGCTTGAAGTTGAATCCAAATTGTCTTATGTTTCTGATGGATAAAGTACTCAAGGGGTTAACATTTGATTGCTTGGTTTCTTATATGGATGACTATGACATTACGTCACTATCGACAAACTGTCATTTTAGAGAACTTCGGAAGGTGTTTGACAGGCTAAGACTAAAGGGTTAAAGGTATCTACCAAAAAGTGTCAGTTAGCAAGGAAGTCAGCAATATTCTAGGACAAGAGATATCAAAGGACGGCATGAGACCTCCCCATAATAGAGTAAAGGTGATAACGGAATATCCAGCTCCTAAAGCTGTAAAAGAACTTATTTCCTCCTGGCTTAAAAAGTTCATGCGAACTACAATGCTTATCGAAAAAGAGAACAACTTTCTGTGGGCAAATGATAAACATAGAGCGTTTAAATTTTTGCTGGTAAATTTAGTAGTCTTAGTCTATCTAAGGTTTACTATTTTCTTCCAGGTATCTGTAGATTTGAGCAAAAAGGGTATCAGGTGTATGCTTTGATATTTTCATTGTATTTGTGTCTTTTTGTCCGAAATCACTTCCTAGTAGTCATTACCCTATTCCGCAGTCCGAACTTTTTACTCTCCATAAGCTAACCTGTCTAACCTTTATATACATATAGAAGTACTTTTGTCCATATTGCACACGTTCCTCTGTAAAGTTTGACAAAGCCTGTATTAGCCCAAATAAATTTAAGGGTCTTCAGCAGGTAACTACTCAACATGTTTCGGAGCCTTTTACCCGTACATGTTTCTCTGAGTAGCACTCCTTGTCTAAGCTAAATATTCAGCAAAGATAACCCACATAATAATGAATAAATATGAATGTGGCAAATGATGAATTAGCTAAATACGTGAAGTTTTGCTTATAAATGCAGACCTCCATTATGAAATTAGACAGTGTCATTACCATATCCAAACCGTAGTCCTAACGAAACAAATCCAAGTCAATTCCGACCAAAGGCAATGTTCCTTGGTATGTATAGCTGAAACATATGAATTTATAGTTCGTATTTACCCAAAAGAGACCAAAACGTAAGTGCAAAGGTCCATAGGGGGAAAAAAAACTTTATCTAGTTTTCACATGACAGAATGCAAAAAGTTTTGTTTGAAATTATAGGCCTATTTCAGTAAATTGGCTTGAACAGTTGCACCATTCATGCATATACAGGGCCATACAATTTATGAAAAGTGACCAAAATTTGCAGCACATCAGAGAATTTGTAAGTGGAGGTTCTTAACTTGTTGAAAATGTCAATAAAATTCAGTATTTAAAAAGGTATTACTTGCGACCACCATCTCAACAATGATCATCATCCATATAAGTCCACAAAGCGACACCAACACCAACATCAATCCATCAGAAAAGCCCTCTAGGCCTAAAATGACCATCAATAAAGATCTAAACAACATGATTATATAATTTGATGTGTTTTAGACATGTAGTTAAAGACATGATGTTGCTTTAAAGGAGATAAACTAAGAGTATTTCAAAAAGAAAAGTGTTTGAATTTCCAAATATAGTAAGTACATTGGTTCAAATGTTAAACATCAGCCAGAAGCAAGTGACATTAGGCCTCAAATCATTAAAGCGTAGTCAAAAATGCATTACAATAGTCAAAATTTGTAAGGATAGCAGTCACATTTCAAGTTGGTTTCCAGAAGTATTTTTGAAAGGACATTTAAATGTTCAAGAAAGCTATAATCCCACAATACCTGTCAAACAAACCATAATTACTAAATTTGTATAGTACAGTTTCAGATAAAAACAATTTGATTTACCCCTGAAACAATATGTCCCCTTTCTAGCTGGACAGCTTATTCTGGTTAAACCATTCGCCAGTGTTTAACTGAAGTGGAAACAAGCTGGGGCATTATATTCAGTCCCAGTGATTGTTAAATAAACAGTTGCAGCTAGACCACCTGCATAAACTAAGGGAAACCTAACAAGGACTGCAACAATGTACATCCTGCACCAGAGAAGTAAAACAAACTCCATTGTGACACCTACTCCTCAAACAATTAAGCTCTATTTCACTGCCAACCTGAGTCAATGTATCAACGTTATGTGTCAGGTTTGTGACATTCGAGAAAATACTGTTACTTTTCAGTAATTTTTCAATATTGAGTAAATATGCATTGAGGCATGTCATAAAATAATGAAAGTCATTAGCATTTATACCAAAAACATGTTATCAAAACAAGTTTTTTTAACAGGATTTTAAGTACAATTAGGCAAGCATGTAACAGATCGTTTTGTTATGCCAAATTGGAATTTACCCCCAGGAACTTCCAGGAGAGAGCATTGCAGAGTAGTTAGATTTGGTTCTCAATCAGTGAAATCCTGGCAGTGTTCATACTGACCAATAAAAAGAGCTCTTGGACGTGGCAGCATCAATTCTAGATTGTTCTTCCTATTTGAAGGGGTGTTTGTTGTTGAACGTGATCATCAGGCACTGACGCCAATATTTTAGAAACAAATTAGAGGAGCACTGTGTGAAAGATGGATTGCCCTGCTTCAACAGTTCAACTTTAAAGTTGAATATAAATCTGCCTCTAAAATGGCTTTATGAGACGCACTAAGTAGGTGCTATCCCAATGACGCTTTTGGTATACCTGTGACAAATTCTGAGGAGACTGACATTTATTTTCCATATGTGGAGGAGAAAGTATTCCATATTGAGCTGCTAGAAGGCCAAATACTATTAGATTTGATAGCCCAAACATGGATGAAAGTGATCAAAAGACACGAAGATAAGGTATTACATGAACAAGTAGTATGTCATATGGACAGATTGCGGTTAGCTCACAGGATCAGATATACGATGGCCGCTGTGACAGTGACAGCAGCTGTGACTTGCTCATTAATTCTAAGGAACGCTAGCAGTCACTGACAAAACAAACAAATATTGATTAAAAAATGGAGGATACAGCTGCTGAGATGACATCCGATCAGTCACAAACTGTTGATGACAGTGACTATTATAATTGTAGGTCCGACTCTCAACAAGAGGCCACTGCTGCAGAACATGACACCACAGACTCAACAACTTTCCAACATAAAGTTGTTTAAAGGTAGTGACCACAGTCCTGAAAGCTGTGCTGCATAACAAAGAGCGGACCCTGAATTTGGACATATTATAAAGTATCTAGTTACAGGCAAACTACCCTCATCACAGAAAAGGGCGAGAACCATTCTCATTAAATCTGGAGACTACCACATTGTGAATGGTGTCTTTCTTCACAGTAAAGCAGCTGGATCCAGGCACACGAAACTGCTGGGTGACCATCAAGTAGTATAACCACAATTGATGGTAAAAACATTCATTGAATGATACCATGAATACAACTTTAGCTGGCCATTGTGGCATTAAAAGGCATTTGACATCTGTGATGACAAACTTCGAATTTTGTCAACTTTTGTAAAGATTGCCAAAGTAACATGACAAACAAACCAACTAAGTAAGAAATTGAGGCTTTTCTGACTCCTAACAAACCATTTGAAGTCTATAAAGCTGGCGTATATGGACCATTACCAGTGACAGCATCAGGGCCATACAGATATGTAGGATTGAATGTATATAAAAAGTTCAGTTAACAACTTAATGCTATACCTCCGGGAAAGAAAGATGCACTCAGTGTTTCATCTGTGCTGTTTCACATTTGTAAGACATGTGGCTGCTTTAGGGTTTTGACAAGTGACTTCCGGCCAGAGTTCACAGCAGCGGTGACTTGTGAACTGTGTAAGATAAGCCAAATACCACAGCAATTTACCCCTAGTTATATGCATAGCTGTCTTGGAGCGTGTGAAAGATTACACAGTGTTATGGCTGAGAGATTTATACATATGTGCATGGTCAAAGGTAAAAACCGGGTAGACGTTTTGCCATCTGTTGTGTTCTCTATTAACTTGTCTGTCATTACAGGGACAGGATACAGTGCTTTCAAAGTGGTATTTGGCGAGATACTTAGGTTTCCCCTCTCAAATCAGTTAGGAGGTCTTGCTTTTGAAAGTTTACCATCTGATATGCACTCCTATATAAAAGCCAAAGTCAAGAAACAGAGGTGCAAGAGAATGCCCTTAAAACTCAGACACGTATGTTCGAAAGGACAAACACTGGCAATAACCCTTTCGTGCTTGGGCCAGGAGCCTATATCTATCTGTCAGTAGAACCCACGAGTCAATGACAGAAATTGAAATACAGGTTTGATGGTCCATTTGTGGTCACTGAAATACATAGTTCTCTCATGGTCAAGCTTCGTGATCGAATCACAGGTAACGATTTGAAACAGAGTATTCATATTAACATACACAAATTGACTTGTGCAAGGGAGCTGAACCCCACACAATACTTAGATGATCGAGTCATTACTAATATAAACCAAGTGGACAAAAGGAGTTCAGAAATTGAAGCTAATGCAAACACAAGGGGGTGACAATGCAAATGAGCAGCCACTTAACGCCACACACACCAAGGCATTGTGGTCGAGTAAGAAGACCACCTGAGCCATACAGTAAACCGAGATCCACAGAGTGTGGTTGCAAATAAAACAAAATGGGAAGACAGAATATTTGGTTCAGGTTAAAGGAGAACCGTCTCAGAACTCATTTTGGGTAAGCACTTCAAGCTAAACCCCAAAAGCCAAAAAATTGAATCCAGTTAAGACCCCCTCCAATGCCTAACTAAGAGTTGTGTCTCGTGGGGACTAATATTTGCATGTAAATGCATGTTGAAGCTTCCGTGGCATGATGCGATATATTAGGTGCAGTAGTTAGTATTAGATTGAATGAGTGTTTATGTGCCTTAACTTTTTGTCATAAATTTGTATGTAGTCACAAGCCCATGCTGCAATGCATAATATTTGGCATGTTATTTTCTCTCTAGACTGAGCAAACCTTCGGCACTTGCATTCTATTTTCTTTTATTTACTGCATGACTCTGACTGTAGTTGCAATGGCATTAGGCCACAACTAAGCAGCTGCTAGATTAGCTAGTAATAATATGTCCAGAACGGGGACACACTGAATTGACTGGATGTTGTGACAAGATTTATTGTTGGTATAAACTAAATTTCACTGTTGGCGATCTCTTACAGAGTGTGAAATCGGGAGCAGAAGTTGATGAAATGTAACAAAGAAAGTACCTTACACCTGTACGTAGCCATGTATATGTAACGAAGAGATGCAATCTCTGTGATTGTACAACATGCGCACATGGTTGAGAGCAGTATTACTTGCTGGGTTGCAGACAAGCTGCAAATTGTCAAGATGTGACATTAATTTGTATTCATATATCTTTACTTTTTTTTGTTACTATATTATATGTTTAATTATGGTAAAGAATGATGCCTGTTGACCTTTCCACAAGCCAGCTGCACACTTGATTAAACGAAATTTCCCTTGTCTGCGTAATATATCCCTTACCAAAGCTTTTCGAGACACCCAGTAGCATGATTCTTCATTATTACATGGAAAAGTCTGACACCTCCTCCATAGCCTCCTAGAAGTTGAGTAGGAACCATTTTGCTACAGATAAGCTGCATGTGCACTTCGAGTTCGTACACTCTGGGGTTAATCTGTTAAATAAGGTGTTACAATCA
This sequence comes from Hermodice carunculata, assembly GCA_964020975.1. NCBI lineage: Eukaryota > Metazoa > Annelida > Polychaeta > Eunicida > Amphinomidae > Hermodice > Hermodice carunculata. Next base: position 1,550,984 of record CAXHWN010002824.1, on the reverse strand, counting down.
GAAGAAGAGTGAGCATTATAATTTCTGTCGTGTATGATATGGTTTACCTCTCTGTTAGGAAAAAAAAAGAGCAACAATTATCAAAGGGTCGGAGTTGAGGCCATGTAGATGAGACGTACCTTAAACAATGTTCATAATCTGGTTTCATAATATCAAAATATTTAATTTTTTGGTAGCATGTTCCAAACTTGATTATGTATTGCTATTTACTCAAATGATTAATTATCAGCGAATTCAGCGCGATATAATTATGTGGGTGACATATATGTGTTAAAACGAGTGTAAGGCGGCACTCGTTACCTCTCTGCATATTGTATGAGGCTATGTTTGTTGTTAGTCATGAATGGTTCTCCTTAGACCAATGTCACAATGATGTGCTGTTGATCTCGTGGATATGCATGTTGCTGACTGATGTTGGTGTGTTACGTATACTCCATGTAAAATGAGTTAATCGTATTTTATGGCTTCATGTTGGTGAAAGATAAGCTTGTTGGATCTGAATTGTTTTTGTTTAAATTGTCATCTTTAGTAATAAAGCGTGAAATACCTGCGTTTATTTACGTGTGACGTTTATTAGATAAAAGGAAATAGATATTGCATTTACTTGTGACTTGTAACTTTGTGAAATAATGTATGGTGTTATAGTTTCACTAAAAACTTAGCTATGATTCACAATGAATCTAAGCCCCATGTAAGTGAGGATATTTCATTGTTCTATTTTTCATTTGAATCATAAACTGTATGGCTAAGTGACGTTGACATAGATCTACGTTGACGGCCTCATACAGCCGTCGTTCTATTGTGGTTAACTGCATGATAAACGGGTATATCTCATAATTGTGGACCATAATAATGTAGGTGCAAATTGTTATAAGCTTGTAAGATATAAAAGCTGTCAATAACAGATCATATGCGTGTGGTATGCTCCACTTTATATTTCCATCATATATAGATCTATAATATGAAATATTACACTCTGACAAGACGGTGGTGTTAACTTGTGCTCGAACTCCAAATTAATAAACCTACCTGAAATGTGTTCAAACACTTATTTTCTTCCCCTGGGGATGTTCTGCGCATGTGAACATGTAGGTTTGTCAATTTGAATACCCACGTAAAGCCTTCTGTTTATTCTGTGAGTCTGCTTTATCAGCAGCCCGGTTTTTTTGTCACCTTATCCTGTGAACTTATCTTGTTGCACACCCATAAGTTGCACATAAAGTTGATAGTGTCATCGATCTTAATTATATAGCAAAGTTTGGAAAGTTTGAGAGCCGTGTGCATAAGAATTTTAGTTTTTCTGTCAATCTACGTCAAACATATGCATAAAACAACATTTTAATGAAGATTGTCATGTACATGTATTTAAACCTTTGTTTCCTTAAGTTTGTTAATTGTATGAAGACTCTAGATTTGGAATTTGTCAAAGTTCAAGGGTATATAAAGGGCCAATTTGGGGTGGTATAAATGTTTGGGGAACTTGTGTTCTCGCGTTCTGGAGCTCTTGTCCCGTGCTATGGATTAAAATAACATTCCCACCATATAAAACGCGGTGTAATTGTATTTCCATGGCCTTAATCTCCTTTTTTGGGTGTGTTATTATCAGTAAAAGTTCATTAGGAGCAATATATAGCAGAAAATGAGGCTGGAATTTTCAGTTGAAAAGCATCACCACGTTTCCATATTTAGTGACGTTAGTCTTGACAGTACGTTCCTCCGTTGCTGTTGGTCTCACCTGGCGATGCAGTTATTGGCAGTGTACAGGTGAACGCGTGTCCGTGTTAACTGTTGCACATGCAGAGTAACTTGGCCGGGACTTTGTTGCCATGGTAACAGTTCCTGCCTCCCTGGATTCCAGCGATCTACGTGCCATCATTTTGTTCGCCTAGCTTTGTTGGTACGGATACCTCTTTTAAAGCTCGTCTCTTGTACGACACTTGCCCAAGAGAAAAAGCCATGTAATCTGCGTAACAATCAATCGGCCGTAAAATGTTCACTACACAACTTTTGATAATTGGACGGAAAAAAGCTTTGTCTGTTGAGACGGTGAATCCATTCTCTCCGAAACGCGGGCTCCTTTGGAAATGAAGGCCATAACAAATTCCCTTTCTTAGTTTTGCCGCTTGTCGCATTGTAGCAGAGGTGAGCGGAGCATTGAGGCATGCTTTGAAGCTTGGGTCCGGTTCCTGCAAGGTATACAATTACATGTCTTTCTAGCGTTTCAGCGACAATGATACAAGGCTATCAGGGCGTTATACAGGAAGCGCTCAGGATGAGTTGTCTAGACTGACGTCACTAGCGGAAACGCAACTCTGTATTTACAGCCCATTCAGCGTACGTGGAGACGTGAAACAACAAGCATGGCGCCTAACACGAAATCTAAATTTTATCACTGAGTGCACTGTTTGGGAGGCAAAATCCAAGGGTGTATCGCAAAACAGGAGCATGATATTTGGTAATAAAGTTTTATTTGTTATATATTTCAAGAATTTGTCAAGCTGCGCACGGCGGGACTGTTCTCTAAACATATACGAACTGGATCTATATTGTGACTGTGTATCTTATGAATTCAATGAAACTGCATATGACCCGTACCCGGACTTATTTTCTGCCAGACAGCTGATTACCCCTTAGCAGTGTGATAATATATATAAATGAGATAAATGTGTCAGTATGCTGCCTCACAAAACTTTGCTCTCGCGACTTAGCCCCAAAACGAGACTCTGAAATGACATCACATGGGAAAATATGATACAAAGACCTATGAAATATGGGAGATGCTATGAATGCACACTACTTGCAGTGTTACATGCATAATTATGAAAGACTACCAAAATATACCATCACACACCAACTTGTACTTTTCCTACCAGAGATTATATTTTAGGCCCATGGCCTTGTTTAAAATCATATTCTTTATTTCACATCTGAAATAGGGTTTAATTTTGAAGCAGGCTCACTGTATTTACCATAAACTTCCCCTATTTTCATGTACTTGGAATATATAGGCCCCAATGGTTGTAGAGAGAGAGAGAGAGAGAGAGAGAGAGAGAGAGAGAGAGAGAGAGAGACAGATTACTGTAAGCAATATTAGGGCAACACAACGCTGCCCTAATGCCGTTTTCGACACAGTACAGTATTAGGACGACTCAAACTGGGTTGACCTAATGTTACCACCCTTCTAAAATTTTAACTGGTGAGTAAAATAATCCAATCTTTTCGTACATATGTATATCTGTGCTGAGTCAATACACCTGCATTGTCATCTGGAGCTTTGGTGCTTCAGAAAAAAAATAACTCGAATGTAAAATACCGATCATGGCTCCGTCATATATCTTTGAGGGGCACAATTTTTGTGGGCAGTTTAAATAGACTTTTTCATGTTATATCTCCATGAAAGTTTCTGTAATTGATAAAATTGCCTTGCTCTCTTAAAATAACTGGTCAAAGAAAAATATACACCCATTTTTTTAAATATAAGAAAAACACCTTCAGACTGTTCTGTCTTCAGAAAGAGCCATGCTCGATAGCTACCGCCACCTATTGGTCCTCGGCCGGCAAAGTGACAGCGTTGTAGTTTCTGCACATGCGCCAAATTATCATTGGAAGGTCTTGTATTGTCGGTTGGATGGTTTTTTTTTTTTTCAATTTTATTTGCGTCAGAAGAAGATAACAAGTGTCTTGATTCTTCGTCCGTGATAGATGTTAGGTGTCAATACTCTGACTCATCTTCACCACGCTAACACGCAACAGAATACGAATGCATGCTACTATCATAGAATCCGTGCACTACGAGCCAGGCACATTAATCCATTCACATTTCTGTCGTTCAATTTCAGGCGGTGCAAGGACAATAATTGGGCCTTGGTGACAAAGGGCCCCCTTCCCTCGTAAGGCTGACTGAGGTATTGCCTTGAAGTGTTGAAGGTGTTCAATTATCTGCGCCATGTTGTATACGCTGGTCAGGATTTATGCATTTAGGTAGCCCCAAGGGCAAGGGACGTGGGGAAGGCCCTTGGGGCTCGCATTCAGGCAGAATTATTTCGTACACATGATCTCCAACCATGTCAGCCAGTACCTGCTGTACTTCCCTGCTCGTTGTTGTTGATATCCATCTTATTGACGTATATCTATATCTATCTATCTCGACCTGCTCTGTGTCGATACTAGAAGATGCATGGTTGAATAACCATGTGGTAAAACATTTCTGCAGCAACATCAACCAAACATTTGATGCAAGGAAAGGGTTAGAACGTGCTAATCAGTGTTTGCTGTGTTAACCCTCAAAATATCATTTTATTTCTGTATCTTTGTTCTGTAACTTGTCTTTTTAGTTCATCTATTGTCATCAGTTTTGTTGCTATTTCGTTCTGTTTATCATGCCATCATTATGTATTTTAGAATTTTCAACCAGACCCTGGCGGGAGATCAGTGTACTACACTGAGCCAGTAACCTTGGTAAGAGAATAAAGATACAATACAAAACAATGCAATACAATACAATACCCGGAAACCGGTCAACCTGTATCCGGGTCAAAACGTGCCCGAGTTTATCGGTACTCCAGTCAAACCGCACCCTCTTTGGAGTCTGCACACAGCTGCTTCCCGGGTCAGTGGGGTCGTGTTTCACCGGTACGGCAATGGGCACAATGCGCGCCTCCCGTACGATGATAAGCTTTGGATGAAAAGTGTATGAATGTTATGTATCATTAGAAAGGTCTATAGTAGCTCCATGCTATAGTAGCTCCATGGTCTATTAAAGGGGAATGTAAAGCTGGTAGTTTTATTTCGGCATCGTCTGACTGAACAGTTGTGGTCTTTGTTGTCAGCTGTGAATAAACGTTGAACATGGCCATGAACAGAGGGAAGGATGAGCCAGAAAATTATGTTGATTTTGAATGAAAATGATGATAATTATGGACGGCCCCTGGCCTACTTTTGGGGAAAATGTCTCTTTGCAATCCCCCCCCCATAAAAAAAATAGTAATGATGATAATAATAATAATAATAATAATAATAATAATAATAATAAAAATACACCCAGAGTTTCATATGTGCATATTTCACAAACGTGTAATACTTGTGAAATTTATGTAGGCAACAGTTAAAGACGCTCGGTACACCGCAATATGCGCAACCATTTATGGTCCAATGCCTCTGTACAGTTAGAGCTGGTATTTGTCGATACCTGCACCAGCTGCTGTTCCCTTTTCCTATTTTGCACAGTTCCGTTTGAGAAATATGGATTGTTTACGAAGAATGAAAAGGAAAAAGAATGAAAAGTTTTGTTAAGAAGTGCCAAAATAAAGGACTAAATGCTTTAAAACAAGGCAGAATACGTCGAAACACGGCAGTGGTAGACCAAAACGCATGTACACGATCAGCGAACGCTGACCAAGTCACCATCGAAAGTGCCACGCCCCCCCCCCCCCCCCCAAATGCCACATGTACACGCAAACACTGACAGTTATAACTGGGACAAAAATCGTAGAATAGTGGAACTAAGTGTACTAGCCGATCATCTTGTATGCGAGGAATGTAAAAAAAAAAAAAAAACATTGTCCCTAAAAAATACAGAATCAGAAAAACGATATGGCTTGGCCAGTGTACTTTACATTTCTTGTGAATGTGGTACGATAAACGCTGTCCCAAGTGGAAAAAAACAACAACACAGTAATACCCCAGCGTCAAAAGGTGGCACAGGCATATTTGATAATGTGCTGCCTGTGTTACCATTCGACAATGTGTTAAGGCAACTATAATTTTGATATTCTTATTTTTACCTCTTTTTTCCACATTGCTGTATTGCACTCTGGAGAGAATCTTAAAATGTTTACCTCTTCTAAGTAAAGCTATGAAAGTATACATTATGACTGGAATATAAAATTAACGACGCACTGCCGTTTCTTTAAGCTACATACATGTATATTGATATGGTATCGAAGTTAGACAATGAATGGATACCTTGTACCTGTGAACTTAGAACAAATTAAGTCAACATGCATGAAATCTTTGTACAATTGGGGAAAAGTAGCACCATATGATATCTTTTTTTTTGTTTGTTGTTGTTGATTAAGGAAATCAGTACATATTTTGGAAACCCCCTACAATTTTTCAGGAATTTGGAAATATTTTTTCTATTTCAAACTTAAAAAATAATGTGAGCACTCGTACATTTTTGCAACACGAGATGAATTTAAAGTCACATTCCAACATGTTTTGTCTACATATTTGTTATTAAAAGGCTTAATATACATTGCATACACTCATATTGAGTTACTTTATGCATATTTTTGCATCCTTAATTTATTTGTTTGCTTTTACCCACATATATAATGTTTGTTATCAAGTTTCTGTAATTCTTACATGTATCGCCACCTAGCGACAAAAGTAGCACCGTGACATGCCAATTTTTTGCTTGTGTTTTGTTTCAAATGCCAATATCTTTGTTCACACCCTAAACCAGAGATTTCTAAATTCTTTTGACCAGTGTACCGAACGTCTTTAACTCTAAGTTTTCCTCTATATTTGTAGGTGTTCTATTTCTCAGCTTTCGAACGATTTTGTTTCCAGAATCCAATTGTATTTGTGTCTTTTTGCCCAGAACCACTTCCTAGTAGTCAATATCCTATTCCGCAGTTCGAACTCTTTACTCTCCATAAGCTAACCTGTCCCTGTCTAACCTGTATATATATGGAATTACTATTGTCTATATTGCACACGTTCCTCTGTAAAATTTGGACATAGATGGACAGCTTTTCCTAGTTAAACCATCCGCCAATGTTTAACTAAAGTGGAAACAAGCTAGGGCATTATATTCAGTCCCAGTGATTGTAAAATAAACAGTTGCAGCTAGACCACCTGTACAAACCAAGGAAAATCTAACAAGGACTGCAACAATGTACATCCTGTACCAGAGATGTAAAACAAACTCCATGATGACACCTACTCCTCAAACAATTAAGCTCTATTTAACTGCCAACCCTGAGTCAATGTGTCAACTTAATGTGTCAGGTTTGTGACACTTGAGAAAATACTGTCAATTTTGAGTAATTTTTTAATAGTGAGTAAATGTGCATTTAGGCATGTCAGAAAAGAATGGAAGTCATTAGCATTTATGCCAAAAACATGCTATCAAAACAATTTTTCTTAACAGGATTTTAAGTACAATTAGGCAAACATGCAACTGTCGTAGGCCGCTTCTTGCTACCTGTAGCCCCTGGGGGTTTACCTAACAGAAAACATGTAAGCCTAAAATGTCTGATAGTGAATATTAAAACAGAAAGATGCCAGAAGATAAAGTTAAGTAGCAAAACAGACAAGTCTAAAATCTGTAGATTATTGCAGCCAGACTTTCTAATAATCTTTGGATGTTAACAGTAGAATTATAGGGCAAGTCAGAAAAGAATGGAAGTATTTTGTCTTTATGTCAAAAGAATGCAATGAAAATATTAACCAGATATCAAGTACAATTAGGCAAGCTTGTAACTGTCGTAGGCCGCTTCTTGCTACCTGTAGCCCCTGGGGGTTTACCTAACAGAAAGCAAGCTAGCCTAAAATGTCCGAAAGGTGAACGTTTAAACATAATGGTGTCAAAAGATGAAATTAAGTAGCAAAACAGGCAAGTCTAAAATCTCTAAAATTATTGAAGCCAAACTTTCTAACCATCTCGGGATATTTACAGCAAAATTTGTAGAAATATTTGATCAAAAGTACACCTTTGAATCCTCTTGACTCAAGTTTATTGTAAATAAATTTGGTTCTTGATGCAAAGTCCTGAAATTTAGAACAAATACACCAAATCTCAAAATTTGTGACAAAAATGTTTTTTATCCAATAGTATCGGAAATATTACTGTCCGGGAAAGGATAATTAACTACTTCAAAGTTAAACTCATCTATTTTGTGATAGACTTTAATACAAAACCTGTCATTAGTGACCTGAATATCCAAGTCCAAAAACACATCTCTGAAACCATCTGAATTGTTACCCTCCAAAGGGATATCTTTTGGGTAAATTTCTTTTGCAATTTCACTGAAATTTTGTACATTTACACAAGCAATGTCATCAATATATCTTGCGTTGTTTGATAATTTTGTAGCCATTTGAAAGTCCTTTTTCATCAATTTATTCATATACTTAAATTCAAGCCAGGTTAAATATAAATCTGCCAGTAAAGGGGAGCAGTTGCTACCCATTAGAATGCCTTTTATTTGTTGAAAAACCAGTGGACAAAAGTATTATCCAAGAGAAATTTCATAGCATCTATCAAAGTTTCAACAGTGTAAGATTTAGTGTTACTTTTTGAATATTTATTGTGTGACCAGTATGCTTTCTTTGTATATGAATTAATATTTATGTATGGTTTACCATTATGTTTAAACATTTTGCTAATTAATTCTGAAAGTGAACTTTTGACTTCATCTATGGGTAGATGTCCGTACAGTGTAGAAAAATCAAAACATTTGATATTTTTTGCCTTTACATCTTTGATTTTAGATACAAACTCGGAAGAATTGTTAAGACTCCAAAAACAATTTATTTCACAGTTTCTAGAAATTGCATTACAGTATTTACGAAAATGATTCCTAATTGCAGTCAAACACAGTGTTACTTCTTTTGATAATAGTTTTGTAGTACATTTTGAAGCACCAGCTATGAATCTAGATTTAAAAGGGTTTTTATGTAATTTGGGTATCCAGAACAAAAGTGGAATAGAGAAGTCCTCTTCAGAAATTTTGATATTAAAATTCCTTTTCATCTCATCTTTATGTGCATCAATCAAATTATCAATGGATTGTTTGTGTAATTTATAAACGTCATTTCCTCTTATGTCTGAAATATTGTTTATACCAAGTTCCTTTTTCAAAACATCCAGATAATATTTTTTGCAGATGATCCCAAAATTGTTACCTGCCTTATCTATGTTAGTGACTACAAATCTATCCTGTAGTTCTTTGACTGCTTTAGAAACTTAAGGCTGTTTTAGATTAACCGTATTGAAATTCTTAATGTGGGATTTGTAACGATAAATTCTATTTCTAAAGACTCTTTTCAAGTTTGATAACCATCCTTCAAATTTCTGAAATTCCATTTTTTTCTTTCTTTGCCCATTTCATACAGTAGGAGTCGAGTGCATCACATGTATCCTGAAAAATACTGTCAATATTCAACTTGGGACATATCCGAAATTTTGTACCTTTTCTTTTAAACATGAATTTTGTATTATATCCAAGTTACCTGTAAATACATGTTTGTGGTGTGCATCAACAAAATTAGAATATTTACTATTAGACATACAGTCACAAATTTGATTTGCTGCGATATCCTCTAGAGTAATTGAAGCCAGAATTTTTTTGTAATTCATGATACTTTGTCCAATATTGTTGCCATATTTATAGGAAATGATTGGGGGATCTTTTATTTTGCATTCCTTGGGAATCATGTTACGAACAAATTTCAATTTGAAAAGGGACTGAATGTTTAGTGAGTCAATGATTTTGTGTTTGAAAGGAATGCTGCAAAACATTTGGTCTAATTTTTTCTTATTAGAATCTGGTTTCCGAATAGTTGTTGTGTAAGCATACACAATTTCACAAACATTTTGCGGAAATGTGTGTTCTGAATCAGTAAGACCCAAATATTCATTAATTCTTGTTATGTCTCGAAATGATAGTGCTTTAAGAGCTGTATGTAATTGATCAATACCATTGGAGAAAGCCTGTAGTAAATTTTGGACAAGGTCTTTTGTATCCATGTTCCTGCATTTCCTGTTTTTCCGTGATTTTCTTTGTCCATGACTTCTTCTTCTTCTTTGAATACCAGCCTGATTGTTATGAAAAGGTGTGTGACTTCTGTCAAGAGTTGTAAAGTCCAAATTCCTAACATCACCGAAGCCTAAAATTATGTCATTGAGTCCATAAGGAACAGCTGAATTAAGTGTTTTGATCCAAAAATCTTCCATTTGTAATAATTTCCTTGTGTTAACATAACTGTCTTGGTCTAACAAATTTGGCTCTATGTAATCAATAATTTGTATCCGGCAATCCAAATGTGAATGTTCTGCAGAATTGAAATGGTTATACAAAAAAGTGTTTAACTTGTGATTTTTAATTGTAGTTTTATGACAACTGAATCTCTTTTTAACTGATTGAGTAGTTAGGCCCACATATTGTGCTTTACATGTGATGCAGGATAACAAATAAATGATATTGGTAGATTCACAAGATAATACCAAATTTTCCAATCGGGGGTTCCTTAATTTGAATTTTTTGTCAGTAACGTTACTGTGAAACTCTTTGTTCTTTGTGAAATTTGACTTGCAGAATAGACAGTTACAATTTCCATCAAAACATATTCCAAAATCAGCGCTCGAGGCTAACGCTGAACCGTTTTCATTGTTTATCTCACTGTTCATGGTTGTATTAGATTTTAAACATAATTTTGAAAGCCCATCATGCCATTTCCCTGTAGTCATGTCCCTAAACCTTATCCTGGTTCGTCGTTGTTAAGTCCACCTAGTAACAAAATTAACAATAACAATAACAATAACTAAAACAAGTCCAAATGGGTGCTAGACTAAAGACGTTAGCTGGAATTCCAGTATGCATTGAAAATCATAGATCGGGGACCAGCCTGTACAGACCTATCCACCAAGCATCAATGGTTCAAAGCGAACAGAATTGTATTTGTGTCTTTTTGCCCAGAACCACTTCCTAGTAGTCAATGAAAACTTGGTCCCACCACAGAATTTATGCACTAGCAATACGTGCTATTATTATTATTATTATTATTATTATTATTATTATTATTATTATTATTATTATTATTATTATTATTATTATTATTATTATTATTATTATTATTACTGTACCTCCGCAAACGGAAAAATTAAAAGTACATTCAAATGAGTTCATTGAAATGATAAAGACAGATAAAATACACCATGCCAAAAGTAAAATAACTACTCAAGAATGTAAAATGAAAGATACAAAAGAGTCAGATACGGGTACAAAACCAACATAGCTAATGCCATGCCACTGCATGGGGGAACGTTACCATAGTTCATATAAATAAAATGATACAATAACACTCAGTAAAACATCGAAAACATGCAAATAAAAATATGAATCAATTATTTCATGTGGGTACGCACAGAGGTCCGGCCCGCTACCGCTGCCCACCTCTGGCGAACCCAGGAGCACCTAGTCATGATATTGATACTATTATATTCCATTGAGCCCCTCCTTTCGGGGAAAAATCCGCCTTAGAATAACATACAGTACACCTTATGGTCAGTAACACACCAGATCATGAACAGATAAGTGACCTTTAATGGAACCATAGCATTTTTTTCAGTCCATGACTTTATAAAATTCTCAGATATACTATGTATATATGGTCCGAAATACATGTGAAATTAACATGATACTTAAGAGTATTTATCAAAGTGTATAACGAGTGACACATGGCACAAGATACAAAGTGACACTTTAGGGGAAATTGTAACAAAATGTGAAGAACATCAAAGAAGTTTTGCTGCACTTCTTCGATTGTGCCTCTGCAAGCCTACTTTTTGCTGATACGGGGCCTTTACTCTAATTCTCTGTTAAAATGTATTTTACACAATAAGATGATGGGTGCACACCTGTTGAAAGAATGATTACTTACAAATGCCCATAAATAGAGTTATCTTCAAATAATAATTAAAAAAAAAAAAACTTGTTACCCCGGTAGCCCCATGTGTGCTGGTGTGATTGGAATGCAGATGTGCCTGTCTCAGCATGGGGGTATTATAATACCTCCATGGTCTCAGGTAGTTACGTGTATTCTGCAAAGCAACAAATGTACGAAACAAAATCAAAACCAAGAGGAATGTCTCGCTTGCTGAATGATGATGACTGGCTCATGTCGGAACGTATCAGAGTCATACAAACAGAGAACTACCTGAATGACAACCACATGATAGAAACAACTTCTATACTGCGTTATCAATTTGGGGATTCCTTTGAAGGTCTAGCAGATACAAAGTGTTTCGGGATAAATGTTTCTATCGATATCCTAGGGCTTCAGGGAATCTTCCTTGGGTTCAGATGGTGAATACAAGCCACCATCAGTGGGTTTGCGTGTCTTGGACACCAGGTGAAAATGTTAGAATATGGGACAGCATGCAAGGTGCCAATTATTCCATTCCTAGTGCATTAAAAACCCAGACAGCACAGCTAGTTGGAAAATCAAGCAAAAAACCTGAGTGTTGATATGATATCAGTCAGTCTCCTTCCATGTAAGCAACAGATAAATGGGTATGACTGTGGTCTCTTTGCCATTGCTAATGCAGCGGAGATAATTTTCGGACACAATCAAAGCACAGCAAATTACAACGCTAGACTAATGCGAAGTCATTTAAGAAGCTGTTTTCAAAATCAAACTTTCCAATCTTTCCCCCAAATTGTGCGAGCAACAAACACCCTTGTTATGTGGGGAAACTCGGGAAAAATAAACAACATAAAGACAAAGGACATAACAACACAGACATTTCAATTTGAAGTTTGTGACTGTAGGTTACCAGAATCGGTTGATGACATGTTTGACTGTGTATCGTGTGAAAATTGGTTCCATTTCTCATGTTATACGGTAGACTCAAAAGTTGTGATAACCAGGGATTACTTTTGTTGCACTTGCAGAGCTGCCCACGGAGGTTACACATACCTGAAAAAAAATAACAAATATAAAAAGAAAGGCAAGAAATCTATTCCCATGCCAAACATCACAGATGAAATTGTACAAATAATATCTAGGTTGACACAGGGTTTGGTAGTGCGGATTTGGAACCGTAGTTGGTTGTGGATGAAGGATGAGGATTTTGATTCCGACACTTTTGAACAATTCTTAGGAAAATTTGATCTGAATCAGCTTTGTTCATCTAATTCAAAATATTATATCTTCATTAGTGAAACCTTATTGGGTCAGGTGTCTGCAAACATGGTATTACAATTAATTCAGTGGTTGATTCTCTTGTGTATGTTATGCACAAGAAAGCCAAAGTAGAAATATAGGCATAATAAAATATTCATTGAGCTTACTTGAACTTGAAATTGTGTGATATGTGAATTATGTCTCAAATAATGTATGCTCACTGGTACAAAGCGCTGCCGGTCATGGCAGCAAGGCCTGGTACCACAATTAATTGGTCGTGGCAGTAGTAAATGCGCTGTACCCTTGTGTACATATGTCTCAGATCTTCCGTATCTATATATGTGTGTATATATAAAAAAGTATATATATACTTATATATATATATATATGTATATACATATATATATATATATGTGTGTGTGTGTGTGTGTGTGTGTGTGTGTGTGTCACTCCTTTTTTTCCCTTCTTTGTGGCTGTGTGTGTGTGGGTCTGTAGGAGGGCTACTTGTACCATACCAGTGTAGGTATTGGTACAATACTACAAATACAAATCTGTATTGTACATTAAACTGACGTTACAGATAGTATGGTACAGATGAACGGTTGTACCAACAAGAAATTAAAAACAGTTACAAAGAAGTGTGATAACTCTCACAAGTATCACTACCGGGGATGTTTGAATGTATTGTATTGGTATTGCCCTGTGTGCCACCTCGTGGCCGGGGAGGTGACGTAATTCCAGCACACAAAATATATTTTCGCATGTGTACTTCAAAAGCAAACTGAGTGCTTTTTTCATAACGGTGGCGTGCGCCTACTGGTAAGTAAATTACAATATGTGTAGGACATAGTTCAAACAATTAAGTTTTAAGATTCTGAGGGATAGATATTGTTTGAATTATGCCCTGCACATATTGTAATTTACTTACCAGTGGGCGCACGCCACCATTATGAAACAAAAATGCACTCTGTTCAACAAAGCGATCAACCAATGAAATTTCAGCATTCACCATCTCATTTGAACCAGATGGGAACTTTAATACAATGAAAGAAGAAAACACAGATTTAATTTTGTTGAAAGTTCTGTATGCATCTTTTTGTCCAGGACAAATCAGCATGTGCTGGCCTCATTGTCAAAGCTTTCATGCCTTCTTATTTATATAAGACAAAGCCTTCCCATTGACACGCGCGGGAGGTGGGGGAAGGGGAGGAGTCTGCATTGCGTGCACTTGGCAAGGCATCTGTTTTATGTGCCTGTGTTCAAAACTGTTACAGATTGAGGTATCACTCCATTTTCAATTTATATGTTTGTGCAAAATGGCAAATCCAATGAACAATAAAACAACACTGTGTCATTGTTCCGTTTGGCGGCTGAAAACCAAAAGAATGACACGTGGACGTTCGGATGTCCACAGGCCTGTGTGGTTTTTGGCGCTTTTCTCATATTTCTACTTTAGTTAAAAGCTTATAATTTTGACCACTAATAGAAAGGACATTCATCTTGTAAAAACCGTTAAAATCTCAAATGTTATAATGATAAGCAATCATTCTAAAGATGCCGAGCTCTCAAGCAGGTTCAAATAGTCTGTTAGCTTACTTTCACCCCATATGTACATGTTGCAGTACGAGAGATTCGTACTGTTTTGCACTGTGGCAGGCCTGCAGTTAAATGTACGGGAATGTAAGAACAGCAAACAAATCAGCGGGTCTAACTGGGTGCTTACACATGAATTCATTGGGATCGTATTACGGGTTTCTATAGTTGCAAACGCGAGAGATGGGAGATGGCATGAAACTACAATAAAATTTAAAAAATATTTAAAGATACTTTTTGAAAATCATCAAATGAATAGATATCATGAGATCAGACTTACCAAGTACTTTGCAATGTGGATGTTCGCATCCTTACTTGCACTACTAAATAAATCATCCACCGTTAGGCTGGTGTGGGGTGTCTTTCTTCATGGTGTCGGCGGATGACTGAAGTGAACGAAACTGGGAAAACGTCTGGTTATTTGTTGCAAAGTTTGGTAATGCAAAGATTGATTTGTGATCTTTAAAAATCAAAACCCATTGGCTGAAATTATAATGAGATTCAGCTCGACTGGTCTTGGTGCCCGTCTTTCAAGGTCTGAATCAATGAAATCTTCGAATCAAATACGCATGTATAATTGCATGTATATTGAGACACTGCGATTAGATGAGATAACCCAGCCGGAACATCGACAGGCAGGAAATAAAATTCTTGTAGGCTTCAACAAGCTTTGATCCTCATCCATGCTGGTTGCTAGATTCCTGTCAATCGAAGAAGGAAAAAATCGCTTATGTTCAAAAATCAAAACACACTGGCGGAAATTGTAACGAGATTCAGTTAGATTGATTTTTGTAAGGGATAGTTCAACATTATCATCATTTTTGAATTAGTATTTAGGGTACTAAATTTCATGACCCCCCTCCCTCTCCCCAAGTTAGTACTTTAAAAATGATGATTTTTTCCCCCAAATCATAGCAAAATTGCACAAAACAGGCCAAAAATTGACCATCATTTTCCATATCCTGTGAAAGTGTACAGACCCATTTAAACCCCTCCCCCCTTGCGTACTGTAAGTACTAATTCAGAAATGATGAAAATGTTGAACCATCCCTAACAGTCTTTGAAGTTCGCAGTCAAATAAATTTTCGAATCAAAAAGTGCCCAATGTATTGAGGCACGGCAAATAGATAAGATAACCAGTACATCAATAAGCATACAATTTCATATACTTATGGTTTTTGTTGTTGTTGTTGTTGTTGTTGTTGTTGTTGTTGTTTATTTTTTTTATTTTTTTTTATTTTTTTTTGTTTGTTTTGTTTTGTTTTGTTTTGTTTTTTAGTTTGTTTGTTTTGTTTTTGCTTTTGTTTTTGTAAACAAGAATTGATTTATTTTCTGTTGTGTCACACAGTGTTCAGCGACGGTCATTCCCCAGTATGATACCCCCTAATGGGCACCTGTTTGGATCAATATAGGGCTGTGGTGGGGTTATTTCACAACAAAGTTGGTTTTATGTTCTTGTCCATGTCTGCCAACGTTTCCACTTGTGCATATCACGATCATAGTTTCATCCTCTCCTTTACCTTTCTTATAGTATTTGTCGCAGTATCACTTACCGAATGTCTATGCCATCTGAGACATGTGACGGTTTTTAAACTTGAGGTGCTCTCCACGAGTATTCATCCAAACCCTGGCCCGAGTTGATAATTGTGTTCTCAATAAGTTTTCTGTGTGTCATGCTAACATACAAAACTAAAAATCTGATGGTAAACTTGAAGAAATAAGTAGTTTGGCGGATTATGAAAAATTGGAGGTCATTTCTTTATCTAAAAGATGGCTCGATAATACCAACCCTGGTGCTCTATTGGCATGGAATGCTTTTAAACCCATTAAGTAAGGGTCGGGAAACTGGTTTAGGGGGAGGGGTTGCCCTGTATGTAAAAGACAATTTACCTATTCAAAGATGCGTGGAGCTGGAGACTCCCAGTAGTGAATGCATCTGGGATGAAATTACTGTCCCTTCCGATAAACTGATCCTAGATGTTTATCATCGTCCAGCAGGCCAATCTGCCGCAGAGAGAGACCTATTTCTGGACAATTTATTTCACTCCATCTCGTCAGCTATTGAACTTAACCCTAAAATACTCCTTTCAACAGGCAATTTTAACAATCGCCGTGTAAGTTGGTATTTTCCTCACACTGACAGTGAATTCGGGCAGCGCTTCTTTCATTTATTAGCTCAAAACAACCTGCATCATATCATATCTGAACCTACACGTGTGACGGAGCACTCTGTAAATCTACTGGACCTCATGATAACTGACTCCCCTGGATACATCCTTAACTCCGGCATACTCCCTCCTATATGCTCGTCTGACCATTGGTTTAAACATATTTTGTTCGGAGAATTACAATTGGGAAAGAGGGTGTAGCCCTATGTAAATCCCTCTTGTGGAAAAAGACAAGTTCACCAGACGGACGTTACAGCATATCCTCTGCGCGGGCACCCGTCGAATCAGGCAAGGACGTCGGTGGCTGTTGACCGCGCGCAGCCGACCAGTCACCATCGCCCATGCAGACAAACGGGGCACTCGAGGAGAGGCGTAGCAGAAGCAAAACAACGAAAAGGTGGACGCCATTAACACAAGGCACAGATGGCGGGGCTTGCACCAAACATCAACTGGTTATACAGACACACACACACACACACACACACACACACACATACATACATACATACATACATACATATATGTATGTATATGTATGTATGTATATGAATGTATATATATAAATATATATATGTGTATGTATATATATATATATATATATATATATATATATATATATATATATATATATATATATATATATATATATATACAATTGAAACTTCGTGCCCCAGGCCCTCTCGGTATTTCATGTATTTTTCGTTTCATGTCAGTTTGTTACAATACAACAGTGAGCTGTAGGTTATTGTAGCAAAATTATTCAGAAAATAAAAATGCATGTAACAATGAATTAACTAGATTAGCCAGTAATCCGATATATGTGTATCAGCAATTATGTCTTTTTTTTTGTTATCTCAAAAATAATATCAATGGATTTTAAAATATCTCGCCAAGAATGTATATTTAAAACCTGAAGTGTAAGAACCAATAAAAAAACATCTGCATCGATTATACTTTTGAAGACATTCAAGGCATAAATTATGTTGTGAGATTTCCTTAGTCTGTGTGAAAAAACGGGGGACTGATACAAGATGTATCCTAAAACTAAATGAAAATGCCGCGATATCTTCGTATAATTATCAGAAGTTTACAAAGGATTTATACTAAAACTGCTTGAAGTTGTCGGGGAATAAATATCAATCATAATTTACAAAATATAGATCACATAACATGAACATAAAGTCTAAATGTGCCTTATTCATATAATATTTCACCAAAAATTATAGTTGGCTCAAGTCCTGGCAGTTTGGAGTTGAAAATGATATATCTGCGTAATTTTTCTTGTCAAATATATAAGATCGAGTTGAGAGCCAGAGTACTTGGCCACGTCACACCCGTTATTCTCTTCGTTCTCCTGCACATAACAGAGACAAAAGAAAGTTACATTCCCTGTACTTTTTGGGTGACGCAAACAGGCAAAATTGCTGCGGTACATGACACGTCCAACGCTCACTGCATTTTCACAGGTGTGTGAGATATAATGTGAACAATACAACAATAGAAAGAAAGGTTGAATACTGTTACCCAGTTTGTTAGAAATGGTGCAAGAAAATGTGCATCCTTTACGTTATGTCAGGTTCCTGGACTGAGGCTGTGGTACACAATCTGGTCGCTCAAGATCTTCGGTAACCTGTCTGGCCCAGCATAGGTTAGAGCGAGGTAGATCCACCATAGGTTAGAGCGAGGTAGATCCACCATAGGTTAGAGCGAGGTAGATCCCCGAAGGTTTGTGATTTAAACTTGACATATTTCATACCCAAACGCAGGTGTACTGATCGTACTTCCTTTCCTTTTTGCATTATGTTCTACCCCACGACTGTTCACATACATATGTGCTTTCTTTTAATCTCTGAGATATACAGAGGTCCATTTCTATGTGGTAAGTCATATTGACCACAATGTTTGGTGTGAGTACAGAAAAGGTCTGGGCGACAGAACATTTGAGTGAACATTATTCCAGCCAGTTTGCTACACAATTCAATTCAACCAGTGAAATTCCATGTATTGCCCGGAAAGACCGATAGAAATTCATATGAAAAATGCATATACATGTACATGATATGCCTTATAAGGCCACACAGTATTTGTAAAGCTTTCAGTGTCTATTTGGAAAAAGGTTTTGTTGCTATCTCTCGCGTTTTAGAGTCTTGGGTACGATAAAGTTTGGCCTAACTATTTTGTATTCCTTTTTCCCATAGTAAGCTTTTTTTGCGGAAACACACCCTGACTGCTGGTTTACTAATTGCTGTTGGTCAGCGGACAGCACCACATGAACATGAACATTTCTAAACACCGTTTCAGTGTGTCGCTTATATAAACTATGCGTGAGTTTACTGGAACTTCAATTGCCGTAATGGCTTCCTTCGGTAAACAAAATCACTAATTTTGGTGTTTCTTGTCCACTTTGTCAGGCTCATCAGGTCAGATCATGCTTCATGCGCTGCTACCGAGAACATGTTGTTTTACAAGTTTGGCTGGAATGCCACTGATACATTATGTTTCATATGACTCTAAACTCCTAGTACATCTGCTGGCAGAGGCTGTAGCACAAGATGCTTTTCTCAGGCGATGACTCATTAGCTTATTCTAAGGTAGTCCTGACAACCACAGTCTCTTGCAAACAAGTAGGTTTCTCCACAATCACCCTGAAAAGGTGTTTTACAGCTTCGAGCTCGATCTGTGTGACTAGTGCATAAAGGTTTCAGGTCGTAAAAATAATTCTTCCCCTTGTCTGTAATAAAGCCAGTTGGTGACTGAGAAGATACTAATGTCCATGTTGACCTTTGTTGATTTGGGGGGGGGGGGGCCGGGGGTAGGATATTTGTAGCTTTATTTTTATCATTTTTTTTTTAATCTAAAGCCGTTTGACCTATTGCCTTGAAAATGCTCAGGAATATGTCTGGTTAAGAAGATTGTTGGGTAAGCATCGACCTCAATGTGTCCAATAGGAACTGCTGCGAAATTTCTTCTTTCTTTTGATTTTGTTCTTGTATTTTGTCTGACTTTTGCAATTTGTGATTTGTCCAAACAATTGTCACAAAGAATGTGCTAAAACTTTATGGACGTGTACCTTGTCGAAGAGCCAAACAGTTAGGCACTATAAGTTGTTGTTCTAGTCCCCCGATTTTGATCAAACTATTTCGGTAATTATTCACTACTGTATACATGCCTATTCATAACTGTGTATGTTAATGGCTCCTGCAATGCTAACTCGCATTTTGTGCTTCTTTTCAAAAAAAAAAAATCAAGATTCACTTCCAACGTGATAGAGATGTCCGTTGGGTTAACCTGCATTCATTTTGTTCAAATGATTCAATGTTTTACATAGTTCTGTTTATGTACTATGTTGTTCTTATTTTTATTCTTTTCTTCTTTTTGGGGTTTAACGTTATGGGAAAAAAATCAGTGAGATATTTCTTCACTGGAAGCACTTGGCCAAATGCTTTGCAATTACATAGAAACACTTTTGGATAACGTAAGTCATTAATTTGCTCAATACCTTGCACACCTTTTTTTCTTATGATTTTGTAGGGTGTTTTTTTCACTTTTCCAATATCTTCAAATCCATCACTCATGTCGTGCTAAAACTTGGTGGACGTTTACCTCGTAGAAGACCAGAGAAAGTTCTTACTTAGTTGATGCTGTTTGTGATCCCTGATTTGTAACAAGTTTTTCATCCCAATGTTTGCATATAAATGAGGGTATTCCTATCTATCACTGTTAATATTGTTAACGAAGTTTTAAAACATAGTCCAACTTGTCACTGCTGGTCGTCAGATGTTTCATTGTGTTTATACACTGTCGTGTAAAATCCAAGGGAAATGGGGTGCGTGTGTCATGCAACCTATTGATAAAAAACAAGGCACGTGTTGGCACCCTCATTATTGTAGAAGGATAACGTAATACTTGGACATCATATATTCACTAATATGATGCAACTTTACCTACTTCGCAACAGTAACAGGAAGTAGTGGGGAAGAACAAGACGATATCAAATAAGGCTATCGTGCTTCTGACCGTAAGAATTCATTTTATATTTGCACTGCATCCATACAAAAAAACATTTTTTGTTTGTGTTTGTTTGGATAACTACAAAGCATTTGGTGTCTTGTTTAATGAAGTATTTTCTGTTCCAGATAGATATGTTTTGTGAAATATATGGGTCATTACTGGTATATATTATCCTGTATGCATGCACTTGGCTCATGCTGGTTCCCGCAAAAGACGCGTCTCTATCCTTTAGGTGATAAAACCATCTATCGAATATTTTATATCAACAATAAAGATTTGAATTTAGAATAACATATGTTTCTCAGTATTTCTGTATTTGTATTTTCTAAATAGAGAAGAATGTTCTGAGAGAGTGAAGAACTCAAATAACATATTTCTGGTATTGATGACATGGAAGCTTTACAGGACATTTGACTTTCCAGAAAAATGACTCAATACTTTAACTTTACACGATGTAAATTTCCATATCGATGCAACTGTCAGTAAAAGCATTACTACAAAATGTCATTGCAACAGATTTCCATATACCATGTAAAACAAAGTAAACCATATCTCAATAGATCAATATTATGGTGGTTAAAATATGCAATTCTTCTGACTACAAAATCGGTTCACTTAAGCATACGGCATTGCAATATATTTTAATCATTATTACTTTACGATACACACTTGCAGACAAAACGGTTGAATTAAAAAAAACTAGGCTGAATCACGCTGACGCTACGTGTCCTTTTTGGACAGAAGAGGTAACAGTTGCATCTGTAAAACATGGCAGGATTCCAATAAAACGATTTGGCTCACAGTTAACTTGAGATAAGTTGTCGAGACATGTGCTACTTAAGAAGCAATTTACACCTTCTTTCGTAATGAATAATCAATACTGAATGTATAATTTGCTTACTTTTGCCCAACGAAGGGGAGAAAAAGGGCAGATAAATGCGTGGGCGTGCTTATGAACAAATATAACTTACACGACACTAAATGTGAAACGTATCTGTTATGTGGAACAATTTTACAATAAGTGTAATTTTTAGAATATTTATGCACCAAATATGTTTATAGAACATTCACAATATCATGGTAACATGTGTAACTATCTGTCTTTGGTTTGAGAGTCACCTCTCTCTCTCTCTCTCTCTCTCTCTCTCTCTCTCTCTCTCTCTCTCTCTCTCTCTCTCTCTCTCTCTCATTCTCTCTCTCTCTCTTGGGCTGCACCAGTCTAATTTTCTATCAACCTGCTTCAAAGTTTACTGTGCACGACCCTACATCAACATATTGTAAGAATATCTGTATGGCAAAGTTGTCAAACGACAATTGAAAATATAACAATCCCCCTGTTCTTCCAAAAGGTGATTCATTTTTGTCCACGCAATGCCGTTTTTTCATGCAAATTTCCGTTTTTGTTAAAACAATATTTTCAGGATCATCACATGCAACACGGCTGTGCCCCTAGTCATTTGACCTTCAGATTCAAACCACAAACTCTAACCCTGGTTAACGGGTACTTTTTAGTGTTTGTCTGTAATTTCAAAGCCATTAGACACCTGACTTGATGTTTGTGAGATTTTCCCCTGCATTGAGCATTATCATAAAATAAATTGAAAATGACTGGAACTGTTTGGACCGTAGTTTCCAGCAAACAGGATGGCCATGCATTTACACCAGCAAGCCAAGCCTATAGTAACCACGCTGATATGCACTTTTGCCAGTCATTGCCTATTTTCAAAATTGATTAAATAAATTAACAAATGATAAAAAGCCCACTTCGTGAACCAGAGCAACGCGACTTTTCTACAAAGTATTATCAGAATTCGTCTTGATGTTTGGGAGCAATCAAAATAAAAAGCACACAAAATTTATATGTAAGATGAAAAAAAACTTACCGAACCATTTTTTCAACAAATGACGCTCTAAGAGTGCTCAAAAGTTCCCCAGCGTCAAACAAGCTACCCATACAGTTTTAGAGAAGGCTTTTTTTTACCATTTTTTCCTGTACAAATGAACTAAAAATCCTGAATCACTTGACCAGAATATGTTGATTGTTTGTCCAGCTGCTGGTTCAGTGCAGGTCAGAAAATAGCGAAACACACACACACACATACACACACACACACACACACACACACACACAAACACTGAAAAATGAGGAAAAACGCAACGTGATCTGTTGAATAACTCTCCGATACGAAGTCATCAGAAGTGATCCTGTGTAGTTTCCAAGCAATCCGTAGAGCATTTTTACACACAAAAAAAATACATGAGCACAATGTCAGGAAGGGTAGTGGTTGTTCATTTGTTCAGATATATAATATCAACGATCACATTTGCAATGTAGCATTACACATGTGACAGTAAACTTGTCGGCCTACTTTCTTACTCGAAAATGAAACAGTTCCACTTCAAATTTCATATAAATCTGCACAATCTAATTATGTTCAGATGAAAGCATAAGTCCTTCAAATCCAATAGATAAAATTAAAAAACATGAATTTCTTTTCAGTCGGAATCTTTCCTACAGATAGGTAAATGATCACATCTCTTCGGAAATAAATGAGTACGATGCATTTTTGTAGCCATTCCACCTGTAAGAATCTAGGACCTCCTAGAACAAAAGGTGTCTTTTTAAAGGTACATAATTTTATACAACCAGGAAACGGAAGAAGTTAAGTGCAATGACATGGCCACATGGTTTGAGTGATGATAAAAAGAAAAAGGAAAAATAGAAATTGACCGAGGGACCCTTGCAGAAAAAAAGTGCGCAAATGCATAAAAGACACATGCCATGTTTGTTTTCCTCTGACTTATGAAGTTTGCAAATAACCAAAATTGAAGCGGACAACAGTTTGAAACAATATTAGAGAAATTCAAGCAAACAGGGACAATCCATAATCAAAATCTTCAGTCATCCAACAAGTCAGGTCAAAATCTAGAAATTCAAGGTCGACATACCAAAAGCTGTATGATATTTTTATATATCAGTCAATGAATACGAACTGCATTATGAAGGAAAATATATCTCTCCTGACTTGAGACAGGTACCAACAAAAGCTAGTATAGTCCATATTTCCAAGTTCTGTGATCAACCTCTCGGGACCAAAATTTGATGATTGGTATTTGTTAGAAAATAAACTCCCATGCACCTCTGGAAATATTGGGCTGATGTCTACAGAAAAGGAAATCTAATATGGCCACCACTGACAATACCTGGAAAAAAAAAACGAATTTAGTGTCAAGAAGGTTACACACTCCTCCCTTTAAAAGCTTCCAAACCATAAAGCGCTATTTCGCTGCCAACTGTGTATTTGTTTCAACATAATGGGTCAAGTTTGTGACAATGTGTATGCAAAGGAAAGATCTCTCTACCAGTCAACAAATCTATGGGTGAAAATCTGAAAGTAGGGCAAGGGATGACGGACAGCAAAGCAATGGCTTCAGTGGACAATGTTGATGAAACTGGTGATCTTTTGTCACTTTTTGAAGTAATGAGACACCGTCTAACTGAAGAGTGTCTTCCACTGTTCAATGCCAATGGCACTTTCAGGAAGACCAAGGAGAGCAAGCTGCAGGAAAAGCTGACAGAGCAGCGGATTGCCTTGTTTAACACAGGCATGATCTGGCGAGTTGTATCTCCCACAGCGGCAGACAGGGAGAAGGATGATGGGACTCGCTACAGATAGGGAAACTATTCTCAGAATGTTGTTTCCATCATATGAGCACGTCATATGAATGCAACAAAGATCATCTGTGTCAATGACCCATACGTCATATGAATGCAACAAAGATCATCTGTGCCAATGACCCATACGTCATATGAATGCAACAAAGATCATCTGTATCAATGACCCATACGACCATGCAGAATCCACTTAAAGATAATGAACATGATTTGCATAACCAGGGTGAAGGCCACATTCCAAATGTTTCCGTGAAGTCCAGTGATCTGTATCCCTCATCCCATGAAGGTAAGACGCTTCCTTCCAGCCTGGGAAATAGAAGCATCTTTGAAATTCAATCAATGTCCATCCTGGCTTAAATTGCAATGTCAGTAAAACAGAAGAGTTTCTATTCAGTAGGGCTTGCATTGTTTGAGCCTTTCATCTGGCACTGTTAGAAATGATCTGGCCTTCAATCAATGTAAAAAAGACAGCGTCATGCTCCCAGTCTATACATACTTGAGGTAAGCTGTTTACAATGAACCTGTGGTCATTAATACAGAAGATGTGTTTTTCCAGGCTGCTGCCATTTCTCATGGCCTCTGGCATTCTCTGAATCAACAAAAAAAAAACAGCTACTTTTTTGCACAGGTATGTGTTCTGATGATATGACCTTATTCCAGTCCATGTCCTTACTGGTTGTGATGCCAACACTGTTTTTTTGGGGGGGTGGGGGGCTATGACAAAAATTCCTTATTTGAGGAAATGGAGAGGAGCCCTGAGACACGACACTTTCTCTCAAAATGTACAGAAAACCTTACATAACAAGACAAAGCAATAAATGACTTAAAATCCTATGTTATCTGCTATATGTATGGTGACTTACAAAGTACAAAGTACATATCTGGGAATGGCGTGTGTAATTAAATGGAAAAAAGGAGAGGAATAATCTCTGGCGTGCCTTCCTCCAGAATACGATATTCTAGAGCAGCTTATTTTGCGCATCAGCTACTTGGCATATATTCAGTGCAACCCAGACCTTAAAAGGAATCCGTCACCTATTGTCAATGGGTGGGGACTGGTAATTGACGCTGTAGGCCAGTGTGTCAAACCAAACCTGCCCTTCCTCCTGTATTTACAGTCCCATCCCTTTCACAGCATGATGGCAATTCTGACTGTGAGAGTGAGTCAGACAATTCAGCTGGACTGGGCACAGACTCTTATGAAACTTTAGATGAGGATGTCTGCAGTTACAGTGCCATATCTATTTCCTTTATCATTTGGGTGGACAGCAGCAGTTTGTGGTAATGTTTACATAGTGATACTAAACTTAGATTTCACAAATTTGTCCCTAAGATAAATTAATGATTGCCAAATTAGGCAAGAAGATTTTTGTCTAGTCTCGGCGTACTGGCCTTTGAGGTTACATTGTGTACATTTATCATAAAATGTGATAACATAACTCCCAATCATGTATGTATGCGCATTTTCGCATTATACTTGTGTTTAACTTTTTGCCACAGAAAATTGAATCCTACATATTGCTCGTTATATGCAGCATTTTGCATGTTTAGAAATTTGCAGGATGTGTTTTTTCATACCCATCAAGTTATCGTCTACCTTGCATTTTACAATGAGGGAAAAATTAATTAAAGCTATCACAACAAACCAAATTGCATCACCATAACACATAAAACATAAAGTACATAGGTTTTACATCTACTTGGTGCCAAATTATTGTCCCAACATTGTTACTGGTGACCATGCTAAGTTTTATGCTGTCATTATCATTACCAGTTGTGTCACACTATCTTTTTAGCATATCATGTGCACATCATTCATAGATCATGCCAACATAACTTTTATTTCTTTGATATACATTTCCTGTCCATTAAAATTGTGTTTTGATCACAAGAATCCATCGTCATCTTTGATAAGGTCATCAAGGGTTAACCTAATCAAAACAAATACATTAAGTATGAAGTCCTTGCCCCAAAATTACACCAAAGAGAGGTATGGTACATATTTTAAAACCTTTTGGATACCAAATTTGTTTCTTAGTATTGCTGTTGGTGGCTCTATTGGATTTCCGATTTTGTAGACTTGAGCCCAGCTTTTCCAGAGGTGCATGGGAGCTTATTTTGTAACAAATATGCTTGACAACCAAAATCAATCATAAAAATTTGGTCCCGAGAGGTTGGTCACAGTACTTGAAATATTGGGCCTGCTGTACACAAAACTGTGGAATGTTGGGCTGCAAAATGG
Source organism: Hermodice carunculata (assembly GCA_964020975.1). Lineage (NCBI taxonomy): Eukaryota > Metazoa > Annelida > Polychaeta > Eunicida > Amphinomidae > Hermodice > Hermodice carunculata. Next base: position 1,524,379 of record CAXHWN010002824.1, on the reverse strand, counting down.
AACCATGGCCGCTTGGCTACGGATCCATATATATTACTTACACTTACATTTTACAACGTGTATAGCTCGTATTTGACCCTTACCGATAAGTCAATCCTCTATGACATGAAAACATGTCACAGCACCTGGTACTGTTACCGAGACTTGCCTCTTAAACAACACAAAACTTTCTTCAAGCCATTTAGAAGATTATTCAGGTGAATGGGGAATTTTACAAAATGAAATGTGGCTCTCAAAGCAAAAACCTGTATGGATTATGATTTTTAACAGATACAATCATCACATTATTGCTTCGAAACATGAAAATTAATTTGGTCATAATGAAGGATCTATGCAAGTTCAAATCAGAACACAGTCAGTGACATAAAGAAACACCAGAACTCTACCCATGTAAGACCCTTCTATTTAAATAACACTTAAGAGTTCAAACCTATTGATGGAAAATCATGTGTTTTTTCAAAATGCCGTATAATTAATTTGTTGCAGAATGGGACAGATACAACAGTGTGATCATGTAATAGTGTACAACATGAAAAGCTTCAATCTTCAGCTCGCAATTATCATTCAAATACGGTGGAAGTAGATTATTACATTACTCGCCATGGAGCTGTTCGTAATGAATTCGAGCCAATACCAAGCTGCTGGACAACCTGGACCATCAATGTAAATAGACAAACTACCATCCCTTCCCTTCCTGCTGGAAACAGTGACTTGACCAGTCCTGTGTCGTCATATACATTAATATCGACCTCACCAAGGATTAAATTGATCTCACAGAAAGCTGCTTTTCTTAGTGTTAGCAGCGGTTTACTGCATGATTCAATTGTAACTGTTTGTAAAAAATAAAATTGAGAAAATTAGGAATAAGCAAAACAAGACACTGCTTGAAAGACTCTTTTTTCCTTCATGGCGTTTGTATAAAAAATCGCAATAGTATTGCCACTTGATGCCAGCTTGCGGCGGGTTTCACATAAAAATCCAGGGAAATATGTCATAGGTTTTTATCCTTATGTTAACAAAAAAGAATGTTCAAAGGATTTAGTACCAATGTGTTTACGTGTGTGGTTAGAACATTCGTAAAATTTTCATTCCCATTCTCGGGGTTTTTTGGCTTATGGTGGATGAGAAAGTTTTAAAGGCGTGTGGTTTACATCCAAGCAACATTAATCAGATTAAAGGAATTGTTACAATTCTGCATGCCGCTAAGCACACATGCAAGGATCTCTCAATGTATGCAGGGCCTATTGATTTACAATATCATGTAGTTCCAGTTTGCATGATACTTTATATATTCGATTTCAGGTCATCTGATAACTATGATATGAGCCTCAGCACTTATCACTCTGTAACCAATAAAAGAATCTGGAAGAACTTAACACTTGTCAGAGGAATAGCAATGGGATGCAGAAAATATGTGTCATTGAATATCACCCACGTGAAAAATATTGCAAATGTTCTTTACATTTCAATAACAGAATGTCAAAGCGCAAAACTGACCATCATATGCACTCTTGTAGAATTCTTAGATGATGGCCATGCCAAATTTACTCAGGTAAGTCTTTGATTTCAGTATTTCCGTTCCAAGAGTTTCCAGCAAAGTCATGTGAATGCATCAGTCTGTCATGTTTCTCGCTTAAAGCAACACCAGGCTCAATTTGGTGTCAATGTTAGTTACTTTACCCGATAATATCCAGGAGAGTTTGACTACAAAAACGGATATCTGAAAGTAGCTATAGGCAAGCCCACACTATCTGGGTTAAATAAAATTGTAAAGAAGATAATAACACCGACCTGATTGTTAACTTGATCTATGCCTGTATCTTTGCTTTCGGACTTCAGGGAAATACTTTGACAATAATAACGATATCAAGATCAAGTATGAAGAATCTATCGATGAACATTGATAACACATCAAAGTGTATACCTGCAAATTGCTAAATTCTTATCTACATGTTTACGTGTGCTGACGCGGCATGGTAACCTCACTAATGACACCTGCCGTTTTCTGATTAATGTGGGTGAAACCTAGTGGCTGTACAGTTCCTGGACATTTGTCTTTGTTTCGTTTTAGCGTTTTGTGGCCACTGCCTTTCCACTAAAAGTGAAGATTACCTGCAGCAGAAAAAAAGCCAATTGCGAGAGTATACACATATAAAAGAAAACCTTTTTGTAAATTTGAAGCAATCTCTGCTATAAACATAGGAAATGGAGGCCACAGATCGGGGGGGGGGGTGTGTGTTTTGACTGAAAATAATTACCTGCTTCGGTTTTTGACATATGGTTATTTTTCCCAAACTTATACTATTCATCATTCGAAGTAAATTCAGCTTTTGAAAAACATCATGATATTTTGTTTCTGTTTTGGAAAATTTATATTTACCGATGGCATATTATTGGTCTACTGTGCAACACTGCAAAGATCTGTGGGGCAAGGCGAGATTGTTTTATTTCCACTTGACATGACAAAAGAGTGTGGGAAAAAAATGTTGCAACGTGGATTTCTTAAATGTAAGAAGAAAGCTATGTTAGCTTTCTTCCAAGCATACAAGCAGCCAGTGAAGTAATTATATGTTCATTACTTCAGATAATATCTAAATATACAACCCACCTTTGTAGATATATATTGACCATGTAGAGCAGTAAACCACCCACTGGCAGCCTCTGAAAAGAGTATGCTGTCTTAATCTGCAAGGCAAAATTTCCATAAAACACTCTTTGTCACTTGGAGATTCATATAAGGATAACACGTTGAGCTGGAAGATACAAGGAGTCGCAAATTGTTGACATGAAAGCACGTGTACACAGAAAATCCAGATTCGTCCTTGACAACATCATGAATACCATGACATTTCAGGTGGGCATGTAACATCTTGACCTGCGTAATCAAGATATAACTGCTAATATGAACCCATCAATATCGTTACCATTTTGAAAACTTTATGGACATTGTTGACTAGAATATATGGCGAATTATAAAGAGTCCAAATATAAGCATAAAAAGCCATTCCATAACGCGCATCTCAGGGAAACGCGAGTTTTAACTTTACAAAAAATGAAATCCAGCTGAATTAATAGACATGTGTCGTATTAAACATTTTAATGCACGTTTAACTATTTATTTCATTTATCCTCTTGCGCAACCTATGTGAACAATATATCTACATACTAATCAAGCATATTTGCCTAATACTAACTAACGCACACTCACATGGAATTAACGGACGCCTGCGGTATACTAAATTCCAGCCTAACCAGAACCAACAACGTGCAGAGAGACATCTGCTAGTCTATATACAAGGTCATATATAAAGCTACAAGTGAAAATAGCGCATCCTTTGCCCTATACCTGGTTCAGTATGCACAAATGTACATATATTCCACGGAAAAGCCGACTTAAAAATACAAAATCGACTTTTACATTGTACCTGCAACAACCATACGCCCAGGAAATATAGTGTTTTACTATCGGTTCCAGTTCACGCAGTCCTCTCTCAAAACAATAATGATAATACGTAACCCCGCTCTTTCATACAAAAAAGCCAAACCCTGTTGCCGCCAAAATGTAACCAATTAGCGACCTTGATTAACAATACCAAAGGAAGTAGAGTCAATGAAACAATACGTTCGAAGACTTATCACGAGACGAACATCATAAGGACGAAGGGGAACCTCACAAATATAGGTGAAAAAAAGACATTCACAAAAATAGGGAATGCCAACACAAAAAATGCTACTCAAATATTAATAATAATAATAATAATAATAATAATAATAATAATAATAATAATAATAATAATAATAATAACAATAATAATAATAACAATAATAACAATAATAATAATGATAATAATAAATAATAATAATAATAATAATAATAATAATAATAATAATAATAATAATAATAATAATAATAATAATTGCTTTCCCTACAACTTCATTACAACACAAAATATTAACTATATAAAAGTCTCATGACTTTGATGGCTGAAATAGAGAAAAACATTGAATGATAGACCACTCACTCCAACCAGCGGCGATGAGAGGAAGCCAGACCCCCTTACCCCAAGCACATTATCACTTTTAAGGTCAAATTTTAGTCTGCCTCCTGGTGTGTTTCATCGAGAGGACAATTATGGCAACCACCATTGGCATAAAGCACAATACCTGGTAGATATTGTTTGGCGTTGGTGGATAAAAGGATATTTTCCAACACTTCAGGTTCTCCAAAAGTGGCTTAAGCCCTCAATAAAAAATTCAAGTCAATGAGTTCGTATTAGTAGCTGAGAGGAATGTAGCAAGGAGACAATTGCCTATGGGCAAGGTTCTTGGAACCTTCATTGATAAAAGTGGCCATGTTAAGTGAGCCAAAGTTCAGGTAGGGTCAAATTACAAGGTGAGATAAATCAGTAAGTTTTGTTACATTGAATCAGATAAGGGTTGACCAGATGCACCTGATTTTAAACCTCTTCCTTGTCAGCGAACTGCCAAGAGCCAAGCCTAAATTAGAAAGCCTTTACTTTAAAAAAAAAAGTGTTTTTAAACATCGTAACAATACTACAATTGTCAAATGTATTTCAAATATTATAGCATGTAAAACACCTTTCTGTGTTTGTAGCAGATGTTTCACAAGGTCTATTTAAGTGTTCAGATACAATAAGTTCACATATTATGCAAACTGAGGCTTTTTAGTTAGATGATTTCCCTGTTGATTTGTATTCAATATTTTAATGAATGACCTGTGGTGCATCCATTGGGGTTGGTGATGTAGCAACAGACTGAATGTTAATGCACTGATCACCAGTGGTCAGAGAAAACAAGCCATGAATGCAGTGGTTAATTATGTGGGTTGCCTGCTAGTCATGAGGGACAGCGGGCTGTCTTCGGGAGGAAAGTAACTGCCCTTAAATGAGGAAATGCGGACGTCGATCAGCTATCCCTACGTAAGCACACAGTTAGGTAAGGGTCATTTGTACATGCTAATATCTTCTGGCTCTGTGATCATTGATTAATAGAAGAAATATCTGTTCTTGTGTAGACTTGAATGCAGTGGTTTGAGATGTGTGAGATGCTTTATTAAGGCTGGATTGTCTTAAAGAATACTGGTACATTTGTTCCAGAAATTAGTGCAAATAATATTAACTGCATAGGTATTGACTATGTTTTAGTAAATATGTATTGACTATACCTTCAGTAAATAGGCATGCCATGCAAAACTATAAAAAGAGTCATGGTTTAAACATATTTTTAAGGCAATTGGAAAACAGGCATAGTCTATACAAATTCATCTTGCGAAAAGAGTCATGAAACAGGCATCTCTGCACATATGTCACATGCATGGTCAGAACATATTCTGAAGACACAATCTCTCTGTCATCATTGTTATCTTTGCCATGCTTAGCAACCAATAAATGTGACAGTCGATCATTAGAACTTTGTGGTGTTTTCACACCTGTTGTTGACTTGCCAACTAGCTTTAGTACAGTACAGCTGAGAGCACTGTTGCTGTTATCTGTTGGATGGCTGTATGGTATATTAAAGACAGTTGAACCCTAATTTTTGACCCACTCGACTTGTGGCTTAATTGTAGGAACTTATTACCGTAGTGCATTGTTCCGTTGCTCGCTATATAATGTGTATACATATATAATTTGGCAAACTATAATTAAAGAGGTAGGCCTATAATAACACACACACACAGACACACACACACAGACACACACACACACACATATATATATATATATATATATATATATATATATATATATATATATATATATATATATATATATATATATATATATATATGCCCCAGTATGCAATTTCCCCAACTTCGGAGCAAAATGCGGGTCTTTGTTTGTGTCCACACAAAATGCCATATTATCCCTGTAAGATGCCCTCAACCGTGCAGGTGTGCCATAAAATCTTACTGTCGTCCGGCTTTGTTTCAGTGATTAGTAATTTACATCTGTGAATGAAAACGGAAGAGACCAGTGTCAAACTAATGAGCTATAGGTCACCAACGTTTATTAAACCAACCAAAAAAAAAGAGGGAAAAAGACATAAGATATGAGCCGAATGACATAATGGCCAGAAAGGATCACACAGAGAGAGCCTGCTGTTATCAATGTAGGTTACGTACATGCCAGCCCAGCTGGATGATGGTCCACATGCTTTTATTTTCGCTTTCTAAAAATTATATAGTCTCATTTATCAGTGTGAATAGATTTTCGACAATCATTTTCTGATTTCTTTTCGGAAGTGCCTTTATTTTGCGCAATACCCATTGTCAATTTTGTCTTTGTTTAGTTTCTGATACATGGCATTTATAAAGACGACTAAAGACTTTAAAAATGGGAAACAGAGTTATGACTACATTGGTCATACTCATAGCATGTGTATTGGCGTAACGTAAATATAAACATAATATGCAGAGGTTCAATGGTTGCGACATTGAACAGACTATATTCCATATAATTTGTATTTGATGTGAATACAATAAAGTGTTCCCATCTATCTAGCTTTTGTCTTTGCACAATGAAAATTTGTTAAATCACGTTTATATCATGGGTTCTACGTTTATGCCCCCGGCAAGCAAAATGTTAACTGATACTTTTGTTCATACACATAACCTATTGCCAATAATACACAGGTACAATTTATAATTAGGGTAGTGGTCAAAGCCCAAAAGTACTCGGGTACCCCTCCCCATGGTAGAACAAGACACAACCCATTTTTTATTGAAGATTGGTTTGTGAGACATAAGAAAATGATGGTTGTGGTTATTTATTTTAGTGACAGGTGTGTCTTATCACCATTTATACTGAAGAATCACTCTTAAAATCAATAAATTCTCGCTTTGCTTGTTTTTTTGCATAAAATCAGCAATATATGCTGAAACTTGATGACATTAGGCTTATATTAAAGAAAACTTATGTGCAAAAGTAAGAAAATAATGATACTGGACATTTAGGAACTTAAAGATGGGAAAAAATGTAGAAAACTGCACAATTATGCAATTTTTTTTTATTTTGACATTTTTATCTCCCAAAAATATGTCAAAAAACTTACAATTCTTGTCCAATATTGCATTTTTATACACCAACAATTACCTGAGCCATAAGGCTACGAGGTTACATGGAAATTATTATCCAAAGTTTCTCAAAATTTTATAAGCACCAAAAAGTATTACCCCTACCCCCTTATTTTTGAAAATAAGAAAAAACACAGCTTTGTCGCTACAGGACGCTATTCTTCAATTGATAATACTTCGTCATTGATAAAATTAAAACTTGACACAAGAACAAAGTTATTAATCCAGTGCAAGTGAATTTAATGTCTTCTTCTTTTAAAATTTTGAGTTTGGATATGGAATGAAGATCAAACCTATTATTTCGTCCAAAACACTGATAAATTTTCTACCACAATTTTGCAGTTAAAAAACTTATATCAGAATTTGCATGTACTTTGATAATAAGGAAAATGACTCTGTGTTACAGAAATTATCAACATACTAGTATTTGGCAATTTTTTGGGAAAAAAAAGAACTTGTCACATAGTCCACCATCTCCACATAGCTTGCCAATGCTGGCAATGAATGCCATATACTTACACACATTCACTACCCACTTTTTTCCTAGGACTCATCTTGGCACCATCATTTGTGAATTTATCCATATCCCATGATCTATCATAACCTTAGGAGATGGAAGCATAGTACATGGAATTTACCCAAGCACTGGCACAGTTTATATCTGCCTGTTTGTCTGTTTGTATTTTACGATACAGGGTTGTGTTATATGATTTGCAACCAAAGCATAAAATTAATCACATACTGGAACTTACTTTCTCAACTGTGCGATGTTGCGCCCGACACCACTGGGCTTTGACGAGCCCGGCGGTATCGGGCGCAGCGTCGCACAGTTGAGAAAGTAAGTTCCAGTATGTGATTTATTATGTCTGGGTGCCAACCCAGACATTTTGTTTTTCCAAGAATTCTTTCTTCCTTTCTTTCTTTCTTCTTTACGACCAGATTTGTCCGGAGTTTTTCTCAGACCCTTCTATTTCGAAAACCACCAAACTTGCCATGGTGACTGACCTACCAGTGAAATTAGGCACATGACTTGGCATAGTCATGATGATTAAAGTTATGCAAATGAGGGGCAATTAAAATTTTAAAAGCTCCATATCTTCTAAACTATTGGAGATAAACAGAAAGTTCTAACTTACACATATAGGTTTGAGACAACTGGCAAATCCAATAGCATGCAAACAAAAGTTGGGGAATTTTAATGTATGCTAAATTCAGTGAATTTCCCAACAATCCACATTTTGACTAAGGCTTCTGCTGTACTGCATGTTATAAGCCTCCATGGTGCTAGGCAACCATTTTGCATTCATGATACTTGAACCTGTCTCATGGCATTACGTCGGTTTATAAGTTATTTTGGAAGGTATAGACTGCAACTTGGTTTGTTTACATTTTTTGCGGGTTGAATTAGTAGCGTAACACCTTAAGTGCAGGTGACTACTTTGGGCAGCAGAAAGACCCATTATCAGGTCTGTACGGTCATTATTTCATTTAATTACTTAAAATGTTACATTCTATGAATGAATAAACACATAAAAGTGCATTTTGATAATTTAAATCACATTTATGCTCAAAATTAGCACTCAATTGTACAAAATGAGGGAGGTCCGCAAACAATTTGCTTTGTGATTCATGTCTCACACAATTTTAACTGATGCCATGGGTTCCTGGGTCATAATTTCATTATGGAGAGCACACTCATGACTATGAAAACTCCAAAAATAGGATATTACTGTTAAAGAGAACAGAAAGCTCAGTTTAGATGGATGGCGATTTCAACTCTGGGCAAAATTCTGTATCTGAGAGGGTATGGATTACTGTATGGTTACAGTCACCGTATTCAATTTCAAAGTCCATAAACCAACATGACATGTATTTTTTTTATGGAAGTTGACAATATTTATCTCATGAAAAACACAATTTACAATAGGCATCATTGGGAAAAATTTTTGGTAGCATATCCCTGCAACATGCACATACATTTTTTCAGTTTTTGCTCATATGCAATCTGGTTTATTGCATTACATATCACTGTTAGGGAAAATAGTGTCCCCAGTTCAAGCTTTTTGATATGATTTGTACACAAAACAATATTTCCAATCTTCAAAGATCGTTTATTTGATAACTGTGGAAATGACTTGTTCCCTTAAGGTATTACGTGAGTAAATCGGCCGGCTTCCGGGTAGAAGGATTATAGAGTGCATATTAGAAATGACCCTTACAGGTACAGGGGGCTGCCTCTTACATAATTCTGACCACAGTAAGATCTTTTTGTTTCTGAAACTGACAAGTACAGTGTGCGGTATTTATTGACAGATCAGTTTTCAACATACCCAGCGTAGTGACTGAATACACATAGCCACAATATGAGTACTTCAAGTCACCGCGCAAGGCGGCGTGACTGCTGTCAGTACTTAGGCTGTAGCAAACGGTAATATCTTAAAATTTTCCCACTGATGACCAGGTTTTCTTGTTCTCGGATGATTGAGAATATTGTAAGGAACAATTTGGCATAGGATATGTTTGGGTTTATAAGTTATTTTGGAAGGTACAGACTGCAACCTGGTTTGTTTTACATTTTTGCGGGTTGAATTAGTAGCGTAACACCTTCATAGGCAGCCTTCTGGCCATGCTGGGTTTATGGTTTGAAAGGTTTGAGTCTTGTGGCAAATGGGAGATAGGAGTGGGGTGGGGTGGGGTGGGGGAACTCCCAACCACTGTGTCATGAGGTTCTCAATAAAATACAGAGAATCTCTTTCTGTTTATGCAAGAAACATATCTGATCCACGTTCACACTAATGCTGGACAGAGCTGTAAGTGCACCATGGCTGAGAATGACCAGTTAGAGTTTGCCTGCATGAGGCTAGGAGCCTGCTAGCCTTATCAGTCCCAAGGGATCAGAGGGTTTGGAATTCTAGGCAGAACAAGCCAGAGTGTACCCTCTGTTAAAAATAGACTACGTACAGAGCTGAGTTTGCTGGACCGATCAAAGTCTCACTTATAGTCCTCAGTGACTGCTTTCACATTTTGGTGAATTTTGAAAAAGTGTGCGAATTTGTGTCATCTCAATGGACACTTTCATGTCTTTGTTTTCTTGTAACCAGTGAGATGAAGCCTGTTCTTCATGGCCAATACTGAGTCAGTATAGTGCATGTCTCAGTTCACAGGTACATGTACATGTAAAAAAAAATACATGTACATGTAGTTTTGTGACAGCATCTGTTAAAATTTGTTTAGGTAATAAAGGAACAAAGACAGTTTTGTATTGCATGTATATACATCCCTCTCTATTATTATATGTGTACACTGTACATGCACATATACTTATCATACTGCCCAGAAGGGCTGACCCTCTCAGGTATGGGCACTTTTCTCTGGTCGCGAAGGTGCCCACTGTAGAGAGGTTTCACTGTACAGTGGTACCTGCAATTTAAGATCACCCCTAATGCCAGATAAAAGTGGTCACATAGGAGAGGTTGTCTTTCATCTCAGATAAGTTGCCAAAAAAATAAAAAGCCAATGTCTTTCTTTCTGACCAAGTTGGTCAAGAGTTTTTTTCAGACACTATTGGAAAAAATCACCAAGCTTGCCATGGTGACTGACATAACCAGCAAAAGTGTGCATCTCATTTGGAATAGTCATGATGTTTAAAATTATGCAAATTTTAGAGGCAACAAAAATTTTAAAAGCGCCATATCTTCCAAACTATCGCAGATGGACTCAAAATTTCAATGTGCATATATACCTTTGTGACACTTGCCACTATAATGGACAGTATAGTTGTAGAATTTCAAATTATGCTAATAAGGGGCATTGAAAAATTTAAAAGTTGACTATCTCCAAAACTATTGTTCATAGAGATGCCATTCCAACTTCAATTTGCAGGATTGTGGCAAAGCCGAGTCCAATGAAACATGAACCAAAGTTGTAGGATTTTACTTAATGCAAAGTAGGTGAATATGCAAAATGTAAATCTTCAATAGCTTCAAATCCATCATAGAGGTGCCATTTCTACTTCAATTTATGGGTTTGTGGCATAACCCCATCCAATGAACAATAAACCAAAGTTCTTCTTCTAGGCTTATGATTCATGCAAATTAGACAAATACACAAAATTAGAATGTTGAATAGGTTCAAAACTACTCGAGATACTAGTTTTATTGAAACTTCACTTTATAAGTTTGGGACATGGCCACATCCCTTGAACCAAGAACCAAGGCTGAGCATTTTAATTTATGAAAATTAAGCTAATACACGAAATTTAGATTATGTTGAACGAGGGTTCTCATTTTGAAGGCACCCAGATAGATTTGCTGCGACGCAAATCTTCTTTTCTGGTTTTATGATTTATTTGACAACTACTGGATGACTGAAAACATACATTGTTATGATTTTCAATCATTACCTGCTCACTTTTGATTGTATAGTTAGATTATGGCAGTTCTGGTAAAAAAATTACCATTTTACACCTGCCAGAAAATAAGGGGGGTGGGGTAACTGTTTTCTCTCCAATTTAAATTCTGAGAAAGGTGAAGCTATATTTAGCATATTGCCTTTTAGCTCGACACTTAGGGCAATTTTTGGTGCATTAAATGTTTTCCTAGAGCAAGGACTTCGAGCAGTGTGTAACATTTTATGCACCGTAGAATATCGAACCTGAAGGAATTTTTGCACTGATTTGCCCAAATTTGGTATTTTATTCTAGACATTTTATGACAACAAAACCATGCAAACATCATTTGTACAGTGCTTACCATATCATTTCGGACACTATGAGCCATATTTGGTATGTTTCTTGAATTTATTTTTGAAGTTATGCTCAGTAGTGTCTTGTATGGAATGATAGTTAAAGTGATGACTACTGTTTTCAAAGATATGGCTATAAAATACCCCTGTCATCAAATTAAAGGACCACAACCATCATAATCCAATGCAGAATATGCCATTCTTTAATAAAAAATGGGTTGTTATTTGTTCTACCATAGGGAGGGGTATATCCTTAAATAAGCCACTTTTTTAGGGTCGGCCACTAGTCTAAATTGTATACGAAGCTTTTACGGTGTTCGGGATTTTAAAATTTGAAATGTTCAAAACTGTAAGAATTTTCATGACAGCCAATTCTGGTGAAATCTCTTTATGGTATTTATCATGATGCTACCTGATTTGAAATGGTTTGGGTCCTATCTACAAAAGTGATACAAAAGTTAATGAAAACGTCATCGTATATTATCCTGAACATGATATGTCAGCCTTTGTGATTGCAGAATGTATTCTTTTCACATCAATTTCCTAGTATACCCTCAAACGTATGTCTGGTCAATATTGTAATTATATTACATTCTCCTTCTCAAAAGCCAAAGTCATATGGCAGCGCAAAGAAAAAACAACACTATCGTCCTCACATCGCTCATGGAATCACATGATCACCAGGTGTAAATCCTTTCTTTTTTTAACTGATATCTCTGTAGAATATTGTGTTATGAGCATGTGTGCCTTATATATCTTTACCTCCTATATGGCATTTAAAATTTTAAAATCTTGACCTATTTATAATAATTATCTCTAAGTGACCCTTTCTGTGGCAACTGCAAGCGTTCAACCTTTGTAAGCAGAATATTGGAATACAGATAACAGTATCATGGGATCTGGGAGCACGGATGGCTTTCTTCCTGGTGGTTTGGTACCAAAGCTGTCCTCTCTTTTAACACCTCTGTAAGGAATATTTATCGGATTGCATCAACTTATCACTGAACCACGTGCAACAGCCATGTCAGTCTTGACGTGCAAAGCATGCTCGCAGAACTCACGTTTTAAGAAATGTGTCCATTAATATACTTTGCCCACCTGTTATTGTGGCAATTCTAAAATCATCTCTTGTCAATTAGTGTGAAGGCATAATAAACATTCTGGCATCATTAACTTCACCCTTTATTATGTGGTTTGATACAATATACAGGTGTGGCCAATCATTAGTTGAATTTCCGATTTACGTGCAATCAGAATGTTTTTTCCTGGATGAAAACCAAACTGCATTCTCTTCATGTAAACTGAACAATATCATGGTAAGAGGTCGAGTATATTATTACCCTTTAACCTGTGCACAGTCTTATATATCCATACTCCACGGACAATCTATAAGTAACTTGTTTGGGGTACTTGGACATTCCCAATTTACCAGCTGTCAGTGCTCCTGAGCTGGTAAGTACATGTATTTGTAAACCTAGCGGGTAAGCATTTTAATTTTAGAATCTTTGTCATATGGTACCCATGCTGGTAGCGTTCCTTTAAAACTTCAGATAAGAAGTAATGCTTTTATATTTATTATTTATTACCCTGTGGGACCCTAATATTACTGATGCACAGTTAAGCTACTGATGCATTGCATACAAGTACTTCAGTCTATGTGAACCATATATTTTTATTATGTTCCGGTTTGTCCATGCATTTTAATTGTGTTCCAGATGGGCCACAACCTCTAAGATGTCCCCATCAGGGAAAATGACCATGCTTATCAGATTGATTAGCATAGTTAAAGAAAAGGGAAAAGTGCAGTGATCTTATCTATACTAGAGTTGGCCTTACATGTACTCCTTGTAAGACTTGTAACTTCATCAGAGATGTGTAACCAACATGCATGTTAGTTCATTATCTTGATTTTAAACAATACTGGCCTATTCTTCAACATCGAATGCCCTGTGTGACCAATACTCTAAACTAAAAAATTAAATTGTAAAAATTAAGAGTAAGCATGATAAGTGGTCGTCTGATTTAAAACACGAAGTACCAAGGAAGATGAGCTTTTTGTTTCGGTTTGTTTATGTGAACTATAATGTTGCCAAATTGAACTTTAATTTGAAAGCACCACTTCGGTAAATAAGGTTTGCTAAGAACGTTTTAAGCATGTCATGAACACAATGCCAAGTAATCAATGCTTCTGTACAATGTACATACATAAGATTTTTTTTCTCACATTATCAATGTAACATTCCGTAATTGAGACTATCATTTTATACCTTACCTCAATGTTCAATTCAATTCTTTTAAAATCTAAGCAACCTTATAAAACAATACCAAAATGTTGACATGAAAGCTATTCAAAATCAATATTCAAAAAGCCTAATTAGAACATATTAATCATTTTCAGTCAGAAATTCTTCAATAAATGTGCAAATGATCGTATCCTTACCAAAACGTTGACTCCCGTGCATTTTTATAGATACCTGTAATTATTCCATTCTGTACCAAAAATGTCCGTTCTGTTTTATTGTTGTTTCGTCCATCTTGACGTGTTACATATCTGCTTGTTCTATTCCAAACTGCTATGTCTGTAATCTTCCATAGGTCTGATTCTTGGACAGCCTCCAAAAGTCACTTTCATTACACAAATTACTATTTCTAATCCTATTATAAATATTAAATAAATTGTAGCTTACTAAGTGAAACATTTTTATCTGCTTTACAGCCACTCTTTCCTTTGTAACTATGCTTCCTTTGCAGAATATCTAGGTGGCCCCTATGGTAGCGGCTGCTTTAGCCTTAATGAGGGTCTCCTGACCACTGTTATGACATATGTTTATAATCTTATATTGTGTATTTTCGGTCAAATAAAGGAGTCTTGAGTCACCTTCTGCAATTTTATTGGATGGTCTTTATATCAAATTTTAGAAAGGGCATATCCAAACACTCTTTGAAAAAAACTAATTTGATATCCAAGATTGTTGCAGAAAGATAGGTATACTATGATCTTTTGTCCCATATAGTAGTTGTCTTTTGATTGACCGTTCCTGCATGATAACAGTGTTTAAATGTGCAATATAGTGCTGCAGATTTGTGAATACCATGTGGTCAAATGAAGGACATACCAGTGATGACCATGTGTGCATTTGAAAGAACAGGTACCAGCCATGCAGCGTAAGATAATGTAGGTATGTTATAATAACAATATATTACACAACCGGTTAAACCATTGTAAATAAGTTGTAATAACAATACATTAACCAACTTATTAACACGTTGTAGGTATATTGTCATGATGAAACATTAAACGACCTGTCATACGTCATGTTCCCAGTGGCCCAGTGAGATATTGCGGAGTTTTATTTTTCTTAAATCCCCCACCTTCTAGAACCAGATATAAAACTGGTCTAGTTGGATATGCAACCGTTGGTTGGTCAAAAAATGCAGAAAGATTAGGAAAACAATTGCAAAAATTAGGAAATTTGAGCTGAAGATTTACACAAGCTAAAAATGGTGCAGACTTCTTACTATTCATAACTTTTTAAAGCTATAATGTTAATGCAGATACAGCGTCAAACATTGTACATCATCTCAAAAGAAAACGAGTGAAGGAATTGGAGAAAATGCTATCGTTTTGACGGGCAAGGTCACTGTAGTTAATCTGAAAATGGGAATACAGTCCAAATAACCCACTCATATTCCCTGTTCAATTATACTTTAGCTATCCCGAAGAGTGCGTCCGCTAATGTAGGGCTTTGAAACAGAATTTATAGGTTCAGATATAAACAGTGACTGTGTTGACTATGGAGTGTAGAGAGACTGCATTGTAAGTTTCTTTCTTTCCTTTGTCTTTCTTTCTTTGTATTCGGGAGTGTAGGTTTGGTTTTATTTTTGCTCTTTTTTCGGGAGAGGGGGCTGTTTCTTTTGTTTTTGTTTTGTTTTGTTCTGTGTGTGGGGGGGGGGGCTTCAGCACTACACTGAAGATGCGCCATTGTTGATACTATTTGTATAACTGATGCTTATATTTCAGATTCTGAATCAGAACTACACTTATTTGATACTGTAAGCTCGTTCAGCTTGCTTGTAGTTACTTGTTAGGAACCATACAAACATGCGAGTTCATAAGGTCCAATCTTTGGTCATAAAGATGCAGTGTCCTCCAGACGCGTGTGTTCCGTTGATTCTCACAAAGCACACCACAAGAGTACACTACAGAAAAAAAACGGAGGACCAAACAAGTAAAGTTGTCATGCATGTTTAACTCTTTCAGGGTCGATGATGAACTTTTGTGACTAATCTATTTGAGATATATTAACTTTCTTTGTTAAAAGGGCTTTCATTCCAGTGCCTGCATGCGTGTAGTACCATAGAACATAACGGTGTAGGTCCAAATCTGATGACGATGGCGCTGACCAAAACTTGCCACTATAAGTGTTACCACAACTCTGAAAACAAAACTTCCCAGGGGCTTACCAATCTTTGACCACAAACGGGAAATGAAGTGAAATTCCAAAACCAATTGAACTAAACCAGAAACTACTCAGTAGTCTCCTGTAGTGGATTCAAACCACTATACACAGATTCTAAGAAGAATCCAAAGATTGCTGGTTAGATTATCATGCACCTTGCAACAAATAACCTGTAGCACTGTGTTTGTTGTGCTCGAGTACACTTTCAATCTCTGGCCACAGATTGAAAGTGTACTCGAGTGCAACAAACACAAAAACTAAAGCAAGAACTGAAGAGCAGCCTGCTGTGTAGAGTGCAGAGACACGTTCATTCATCACCTCCATCAAAGATCAGTGATAAAAGCATTACAAAATTCCCAACAACATCACCAAAATATGCCACCAATTATTGAGCGAACGCAGCACTGGGCCATTCTAAAAATTACTTGCATACAGCGAGTTGAACAAGTCCACAAAATATATAAACGTGTTTAAGATGAAGAGAATGTCCAAAATTATAAGTAATCCTAAATTCCTTTCTGGTGTGAGACAATATATTATGGTTCATTTATATCAGCTATTAATGAACAAAAACATATGATGGTGGGAATCAAGTCAGTATCCATTTCACAAAACAGAGGCTGCATAGCATTACATGAACAGGAACTTTTTTAATTGTAAGAAAGAATTTTTTCCAATAAAACTACTGCGAAATAACTACATGTGCACTTTTCTCTGTGCGTCTAACTATCAAGATAGAGTATGGGTAGTCTAACATACTTCAATGGACACTGTTGCATTAGCTGTGCCACTACTTTGATATTTGACTTTAAAATACTATCATTCCATTTGCAACTCATTTTGGAATCCGGTTATAATTACCTTGAGTCTTGGGACATTGTGTATGACAAATATACTTTTTCTCTTCGAAAAACCCGTGGTACATTTCTGCGCAATTAAGAATAAGTTATTTGGCCACTTGGTGTGCATTTTACAGCATTCAATGCTAATGCTGATGTCCTCGACTATCAAAACTTTGCCCAAAAAAGCTTTAATCATGAGGATTTTACATTTTTATCTCCTAACTTTCCTCATATTTGCGATTCGTTTTTTATTAAATCATCCTGCTGTCTCGGATGTTATCTGTCAAAATATACTACTTTTTACCGAAGTTCCAGTGGTGGAATATTAGTCTAAGACACTGGCTTTTTGGCCACAGTTCCATTCATTTTTACTCATACTTACATTTTACAATGTGTGTGGCACACATTTGACCCTTGCTGGTAAGTCACTCCTCCATGGCATGACAACATCTCACATCTCCTGGCACTCGCACTGAAATTTGTCTCTTAAAAAATACACAGAATGTTTGGTACAATATAAAGTTAAAAGCATGCCAGGCAGTATCACTATCCCTTTTGACCAAACATAATTTAGAAATATGTATATATATATGTGTGTGTTGGGGGGGGGGGGGGATAAAAGGAGAAAACATATTTTCATCTCTTATATTTGTTTCAATTTGCCTTTGAAAAGTGTCAGATTCAGATTTGTGTCATGCTTTCTTCAGGTCATCTAAAAGATTATTTAGATGAAAGGGGTCCTTCTCAAAATGAAATGTGGGTCTCAAAGGAAAAAAAAAATTAAGAACCATGATGTTTAATAGAAACAATTATTATTATACTGTAAAAAAATCCTTACTTGATAATAATAAAGAATTTATGCAACCCAGATGAGGAAACTGTTTCTGACGTGAAGGAAACTTATCACTTTACCTTTGTAAGACACCTCCCTATTAAATGGCACTTAACAGTTCAAACCTACGGGGAGGGGGGATCATATGTATTTCAAAAATACTGATTATTTTCCATTACAGAATTCTACAGACACGACAGTGTGATCATATAGTACAAGATGAAAAGCTTCAATCTTTGGCTTGCAATAATCATTCAAATACATACGGAGGTAAATCATTCCATTATTCATCATGGAGCTGAAGGTACTGAATACAGACCAATCCTAGACTGTCGGGCAAATTGGAACAGCAACTTAAAAAGAAAAACTACTGTTTCCGCATTTCGTGCTTGGAACAATGAATTTTCTAGTCCTCTGCCATCAAATGCTTTAATATCGACCCCACCAAGGAAACCACCGATCTCACAAACAGCTGCATTTCCTAGCTTCAGCAACGGCTCACTGCATGATATGCCAGTGTCCGTTTGTATAAAGATGAAATCACAAAAATTAGGAATAACCGAAACAGGACACTGTTTAACCGATTCGTCTTGTCTTCATGGTGTTTGGCTTAAATATCGCTTAAATATTACCACTTTATGCAACCTTACGCCAGTCGTCCCAGGAAATCCAAAGAAATATGTCATAGGTTTCTTTCCTTATGTTAACAAGGAAGAATGTTCAAGGGATTTAGTACCAATGTGTTTACGTGTGCAGTATGAAAACTTTGAGTTGCGAACATTCTGTGAAATTTCATTCCAGTTCCAGGGATTATTTCCACTTATAATGGACGAGAAACTTTTAATGGCATGTGGTGTACATCCAAGTGACATCATTCGCATCAAAAAAATTATTACAGTTTTATATGTTGCTAAGCACACTTGTAAGGATTTGTCAATGTACGCCGCATCTATTGATTTACGGTATCATGCAGTTCCAGTTTGCATGATCCTATATATATTCAATATGAGGTCATCAGATAACTATAATTTGAATTTCAGCACATACCACTGTATAACCAGTAACAAGTTCTGGAAGAATCCAACACCTATCAGAGGAATACCGATGGGATGCAGAAAATACGTGCCATTGAATGTCACTCGTGTGAAAAATATTGCAAACTGGCCTTACATTTCAGCAACGGAATGTCAAGGCGCAAAACTGATCATTGTATGCACTCTTGTGGGATTTGTGGAAGATGGACAGGAAAAATTCACTCAGACAAGTCTTTGCTTGGTTCCAATCTTCCCGTTCCAGAAGTTTCGGACAAATGTAAGTCACGTGAATGTATCAGTCTTTCATGTTTCTTGCTTAAAGCAACACCAGGCTAAATTTGGAGTCCACATTAATAACCTAACCCGACAATATCCAGGAGATTTTCACAACGAAAACGAATGCCTAAAACGAGCTATAGCAGAGTCCCATCTTTTTAAATTACATACACTTGAAGGAGCGGATGGTGACACCCAGCTGATTATAAACGCAGTCGATGGCTGTATCTCTGCTCTCGGGCTTCTGGGAAATACTTTGACAATAATAACTATATCAAGCTCAAAAATGAAAGATCTGTCCATGAACATTTATTACATCTCAATGTGTATATCTGCAAATTGCTTAATGGTAGTCTACATATTGTTGTTTGTTTTGCGGTTGGCTGGTGCCCTTAATAAAGAAACCTGCCATTTTCTGACGAACTGCAATGACACTGCACGGATGTTCAGTTCCTGGGCATTGGTCTTTGTTTCATTCGAGCGTTTTGTGGCCATTGCCTTTCCCCTAAAAGTGAAGATTATCTGTAGCAGAAAAAAAGCCATTTACGTGAGTATACAAACATTAAAGAAAACCAAATTGTAGAGCATTCTTATACAAATCGAGGAAACAGAGGCTGGGGCTATCTTTTTTGTGATTTTAATAAAATTTACTGCTGAAATTTTGTGCTTATTTTCCCAAAATTATTCTTTTCATTATTTAAGACTCAACTTTCGAAAAACATCATTATGTTATTGTTTGAACGTTGCTTCTGTTTATGAAATTTATAACTTCCGGTGACATATTATGGTTCTGCTTTGTGCTGCAGCAGATTTTAATGCAAATATTCATGGGAAAGTTATTAAATTATTCCTATTTGCACTTGACATGACAAAAGATAGTGGAAAAAATCAAATTTCTGTCATGAGTCTCTTAATATGCAAGACAAAAGCCATGTAAGCTGGGTTCCAAGCATGCAAGAAGCCTATAAAGTGATTATGTGTTTCTAACTTCAACTAACATTTAAATACACAACATATTCCTCTGTAGATATATATTGACCATGTAGACCAGTTAATAATCCACTGACAGCCTCTTAAAAGAGTGTGCTATCTTAATCAACAAGGCAACACTTCCAATTCTTTTGTGTAACGGTAACACTTTTTAAAACCAGCTGGTCATAGCATATATGCTGATGTCACTGCTTAAGTGCTTTCAGATATCTGAAAGCTCATCTGTACCAAACATTCTTTCAATTCATTAACAATTACCTACAAATTCTAGAACTTAGCCCTTGCAGCTATTTAGACTTCATTGCAGGAACTTTAGGGAAGTGATATCAAGCAGTTGCGGAAATGAAGTAACATAATAATACGCCACAAAAATAATGCATTATGACATTTGAGTTCTAAGCTTGAATGCATTTGCCAATACAAAACAGCATGTACAAGTAATTCTGAAACTAAACATAACAATGTTATAACAAAGGTCATGCAAAATATATCTGAACGCAAGTAAGGAGGAAACCCTTACAGGCTTATAACTTCTCAAAAACAATGACAAAATTTCAAATGGATATTAGTAAAATTAATATACATATGTGCCGCAAAATCACATTAAGAAAAACAGAAATTTAGAAACATTCAGATCGATTCCTTGCCTGCGAAGAGGCCTATTGCTACAAAACTAGGCCTGTTGTTTCAGTGGTATGTTGAGCCAACTTCCACACTCCTTTGTGGAGAGCCTGTGATTACAGACAATTAGCTAAGTAAACATTCTTGGCCAATATTGGGGCTTTGTTGATCTTCAGGCAATTATGTAATGGCTAAACCTGATTGACCAGGAGCACCTCTATTATTAAGCATGGACTGGCACTGGCCAGTCTGGCCTTGGTTAGCAGATCAGTGTCTGTGATAATGGGTCCCATTGGAACAGAGCCTGTATCTTGGAACAAGAATGATACCAAGATGAAGCTGACTGTAATGTTACCTACATAAACAAGAACACTAGAGTCTGCTTTGTAAGCAAATAAATTCCTAGAGTAAGGAATACTTGTCAATAATATATTGTGTGTGCCACTTTAAATGACTGTACAGACTGATTTCCTTGATGGGATATTATTCAAAGGGATTTTATTCCAGATACAGGGAGTTTTAATTTTGATACAAATGACATTTTCACAATATTCTGATGAATGTAAATTTGATATTGAAAATTGTTCATATAAATATATAGAAACAATATACAAAATAAGCACTATCTTATACATGTGAACTCCACGAAGGATCTTGATGTTTAGAAGATTCATAAGTTTTAAATCTTTAAATAATGTACTGTTTTCTTTTGTAAATTTATCCAAGGATAGAGAATAGTTGTGTACATAGAAGCCAACAAGGCACTACACTAAGTGAAACAAAGAGAAGTCAGGGAATAACACAATTTAACAACACTAAATTGGAAATGTGTAACATACCAACAGTTTACTTATTTTGTAACTACAGAGGATATATTAAAATTCCAGTTCAGCTTAAACTCAGTTCACACTCCACGGTGTTTAGTCTGTGCTTTTCTAAGCAGGGGAGTATCATTTATTTTTACACTGTAATTACTATATTCCTCTCTTCGATCACAAAGTGAATACAGTTTGTGCCACAAACCACATTAGCGGATAAATTATTAGCCTGGATAAAACAACGAACCTGCACAGGAGACAACTAAAAACTATATAATATTCTATGCATGTTGTAATCAATCCTTGCGACCTTCAGAATTACATGAAAGTCACATGTTTTCAGACTTCTTTCATTTGCAAATATCGCAGTGCTGTCTCAATAGTTCATAACTCACTCTTTCTAGGATATCAGCTGATATGTCATTTCAATTTATCAGGCTCACTAAATGAAACATTAACACCAAATGTACTCCATATGTGATTTTTCTGCGAATAATTGTAATGAATGGCCTTTGATATTTTGGTCCCGAGGTAAGATACAATGTGTCATATTCACAAAAAAGGAAGCAAGTAGGAAAGAAATGACAGCAGGGGAGGGAAGGCAAGATACACAAAAGGGGGAAGAAAGGCAAGAAAGAAAGAAACAAATAAAGAAAAAGAAAAGTAGAAGGAAAGAAAAAAAGGAAGGAATGAAGGGAAGAAAGGAATGAAGTTAAGAAAGAAGGGAAAGTAAGTCAAGAAAGAAAAAATACAAGGAAACAAAAGAAGAATGGAAAGGAAGCCAAGAAAGAAAGGCAGAAAGAAGGAAGGAAAGAAAAACAACAGAAAGAAAGGAAAAGGCGAATAACGTCGATAAATTAAAGAAAACAGAAAGAAATATCGAAAGAAAGAGAAGGGGGCGAGAAAGAAAGACAAACGAGGAAGGAAAGAAAAAATTGGGGGAGGGAAGGCAAGAATGGAAAAAGACATAAAGAAGGAAGAAAGGCAAGGAGGAAGAAACAGAAGGAAATGGGTTCACACATCTACCTTGCAGCAAACGCACACCCTTCTACCTTGCAGCAAACACATATGGTGGAGATTCATCCTAGAAACATCCCCGCCAAGTTGCAAGGGAGATTTTGGTCTCCGATTTTCGACAATATTACATGCATGTGTGTTTGTACCAGTTTCATTGTACAAACGGGACTCATCAAATTTATAAAAGACAAACACACACACACACACACACCAAAATACACACACACACATATATATATATATATATATATACACCAAATTACAGCCACACCATGTAGTTTAGTTGATTGTATTGGAGTCAAGTGACATTCCAACCACTTTCCAGCGAATACCTCATTTTTATTTTGGCAAAGGAGATAGAACTAGAAACTGAAATTAAAATCAAACAGTCTGTGAAATTTTTTTTTTTAGTTTTCTCAAGTGGATTTTACTTTTATGTATATTTTCTTCCAGGCATGTGTTGTTCTGTTCCTCGTGGTCGCATGCATTGGCATTGCTAGTGCCCTGGTTAGAAGCAGCTGGTTCATTCATGAAGAAAACACTGAACTTGCACAGGACACAAATGTTGGGTATGGACATTGCGCAGAGATGATGAATAAGAAATGGCTCACAATTAAGACGATACTTTTGTTATTTTCTATTATTGTACCAGCTTTATTGGTTACTGTGTTGACCATGCTCCTCTGGTATGTATTGTGTACATCAAAAACGTCTATAACGGATCACAAATTGCGAAGTATCACCATGACAAATATGGTTGTATGTATCTCCTTCCTGTTTTGTACCATACCAGACTTTTCTGAATTTGCATTGTATTACTACAATGGGAATTACCAGGAAATTTATACATTTTTTAAAGCATTTTACACAGAAATCCTTGCTCACTTTTTGACAAGAGTTTATGTGTTTCATCATTCTACGTTTTTTGTGTGGTATGCCATCACTGGATCAGTATTTCGTCGGGAATTTAGGACAATCTTCTGTCATCGATGTATTGATACTGAGTAAACATATTATTTAGTATATATACATTATTATGACCCTAAAAGTTTTCCACGTAAAGCCAATGGAAAACATATTACTTCTACACACCAAAATTTCTCGCTTTGCCTTATACACGAGAGGCGTGACTCATGGCAGCGATTGCAAATTGTGTTCCGAGGTAGTAGATCCTTCTATTTTTACAAGGCATCACAAGAAAATGTGCCTAAATCTGGCTGCACTTCATGTATGCATTCGTGATTAAATTCTCTGGTGCGACTTGAGTAGCTCGTCGTCTCCTGACCGTGACATTCAACCTAAAATAAAAAGTCCTATCCCGGTTTAGGGGTACCCACAAATGTGTGTCTGCAATTTGAAAGCCATTGGGTATGTTATGTGAGGGGAGAGGTTTTTGGAGTTTCCCTTCGGCTCTTGCATTCTATTTTCTTTTATTTATCACATGACTCTGACTGTAGTTGCAATGGCATCAGGCCACAACTAAGCAGCTGCTAGATTAGCTAGTAATAATATGTCCAGAACGGGGACACGCTGAATTGACTGGATGTTGTGACAAGATTTATTGTTGGTATAAACTAAATTTCACTGTTGGCGATCTCTTACATAGTGTGAAATCGGGAGCAGAAGTTGATGAAATGTAACAAAGAAAGTACCTTACACCTGTATCTCGCCATGTATGTGTAACGAAGAGATGCAATCTTTGTGATTGTACAACATGCGCACACGGTTGAAAGCAGTATTACTTGCTGGGTTGTAGACAAGCTGCAAATTGTCAAGATATGACATTAATTTGTATTCATATATCTTTACTTATTTTTGTTACTATATTATATGTTTAATAATGGTAAAGAATGATGCCTGTTGACATTTCCACAAGCCCGCTGCACACTTGATTAAACGAAATTTCCCTTGCCTGCGTAATATATGCCTTACGAAAGCTTTTAGAGACACCCAGTAGCAAGGTTCTTGGTTATAACATGGAAAGGTCTGACACCTCCTTTATAGCCTCCTGGAAGTTCAGTAGGAACCATTTTGCTACAGATAAGCTGCATGTGCACTTCGAGTTCGTACACTCTGGGGTTAATCTGTTTAATAAGGTGTTACAATGTATAATCAGAAGCAGAGCGAGCATTATAATTTCTGTCGTGTATGAGTATGGTTTACCTCTCTGTTAGGTACAAAACTGAGCAACAATTATCAATGGGTCGCAGCTGAGGCCATGTAGATGAGACGTACCTTAAACAATGTTTATAATCTTATTTCATTTTACCAAATTGGCAATATATTTAATTTTTTATTATTTGGTAGCTTGTTCCAAACTTGATTATGTATTGGTATTTACTCAAATGATTAATTTTCAGCGAATTCAGTGCGATATAATTATGTGGGTGACATATATGTGTTCAAACGAGTGTATCTCTCTACATATTGTATGAGGTTATGTTTATTGTTAGTCATGAATGGTTCTCCTCAGACCAATGTCACAATGATGTGCTGTTGATCTCGTGGATATGCATGTTGCTGACTGATGTTGGTATGTTACGTATACTCCATGTAAAATGGGGTAATCGTATTTTATGGCTTCATGTTGGTGAAAGATTAGCTTGTTGGATCTGAATTGGGTTTTTTTTTAATTGTTATCTTTAGTAATAAAGCGTGAAATACCTGCGTTTACATACGTGCAACGTTTATTGGATAAAAGGAAATACATATTTCATGTACTTGTGACTTGACACTTTGTGAAATAATGTATGGTGTTAAAGTTTCACTAAAAACTTAGCTATAATTCACAATGAATCTAAGCGCCATGTAAGTGAGGATATTTCATTGTTTTATTTTTCATTTGAATCATAAACTGTATGGCTAAGTGACGTTGACATAGATCTACGTTGACGGCCTCATACAGCCGTCGTTCTATTGTGATTAACTGCATGATGAACAGGTATATCTCATAGTTGTAGACCATAATAATGTAGGTGCAAGTTGTTATAAGCTTGTAAGATATAAAAGCTGTCAATAACAGATCATATGCGTGTGGTATGCTCCACTTATATTTCCATCATATATAGATCTATAATATGAAATATTACACTCTGACAAGACGGTGGTGTTAACTTGTGCTCGGACCCCAAATTAATAAACCTACCTGAAATTTGCTCAAACACTTTTTTCCCCTGGGGATGCTCTGCGCATGTGAACATGTAGGTTTGTCAATTTGAATACCCACGTAAAGCCTTCTGTTTATTCTGTGAGTCTGCTTTATCAGCAGCCCGGTTATTTTGTCACCTTATCCTGTGAACTTGTCTTGTTGCACACCCGTAAGTTGGACATAAAGTTGATAGTGTCATCGATCATAATTATACAGCAAAGTTTGGAAAGTTTGAGAGCCGTGTGCATAAGAATTTTAGTTTTTCTGTCAATCTACGTCAAACATATGCATAATCAATGAAGATTGTCATGTATATGTATTTAAACCTATGTTTCCTTAAGTTTGTTAATTGTATGAAGCCTCTAGTGTTGGAATTGTCAAAGTTCAAGAGTATATAAAGGGCCGATTCGGGGTGGTATAAATGGGGAACTTGTGTCCTCGCGTTCTGGAGCTCTCGTCCCGTGCTATGGATAAAATTGCATTCCCACCAAATGAAACGTGGTGTAAATGTATTCCCATGGCCTTAATCTCCCTTTTTGGGTATGTTATTATCAGTAAAAGCTCATTAGGAGCAATATATAGCAGAAAATGAGACTGGAATTTCCAGTTCAAAAGCAGCACCATGTTTCCATATTTAGTGACGTTGATCTTGACAGTACGGTCTTCCGTTGCTGTTGGTCTCACCTGACGATGCAGGCAATTCAAACAGGAAGTTGACCATGTTTATCAAATGATCAGCCGTAGGCCATGAGGAACGAATGAGGAACGAGCACCAATACGGACTGTAGTACCCTATCAACACTCGAGAAAGTAGTGTCTGTTTCATTCCCTACCAGGATGAATCACAAATCGAAAGCGGTCCTTGAGTTATTGGCAGTGTACAGGTGAACGCGTGTCCGTGTTAACTGTTGCACATGCAGAGTAACTTGGCCTGGACTTTGTTGCCATGGTAATAGTTCCCGCCTGCCTGGACTTCTAGCGATCTACGTGCCATCATTTTGTTTGCGTAACTTTGTTGGTACGGATACCTCTTTTAAAGCTCGTCTCTTGTGCGACACTTGCCCAAGAGAAAAAGCCATGTAATCCGTGTAACAATCAATCGGCCGTAAAATGTTCACTACACAACTTTTGATAATTGGACGGAAGAAAGTTGAGACGGTGAACCCATTCTCTCCTTAACGCGGGCTCCTTTGGAAATAAAGGACACAACAAATTCCCTTTCTTAGTTTCGCCGCTTGTCGCATTGTAGCAGAGGTGAGCGGAGCATTGAGGCATGCTTTGAAGCTTGGGTCCGGTCCCCTGCAAGGTATACAATTACCTGTCTCTCCTGCGTTTCAGCGACAATGATAGAAGGCTATCATGGCGTTATACAGGAAGCGGTCAGGATGAGTTGTCTAGACTGACGTCACAAGCGGAAACGCAACTCTGTATTTACAGCCCATTCAGGTCTTGGACCAGTAACCTAGGCCTAATGCATTTACATGTTAAAATAGCGACATTCGCGGGCTTATTTCTCCTATTTGAAACGTAAAACTGCAACTTCCTTGGCATTCTACTTCAAGTTTATACCAGTAGCAACAAGTTAAAACCAAGAAAATGGGGGGTCATGTGATTAGATTTTTTTTACAGGTGCATTGGTGTACCTTACCTCCATGATTGACCGTTCCGCGCCAAATATGTCCCAAAAAATACACAAAGTTATCACATGATTTAAATATTTCTAGAGTAGCAGTGCCTTTCTAAAACTCACAGTTGATAAGTATTTTCCAATCCAAAATGATGATGGGACTTAATTTGGGATGCTCTGCTCCTGTGATATTAACATCCAATAGACACAGCAACAGTATTCAGTACTCGATCAAAAGTTGTGGATCAGTTGACCCGACCTTGAGGGGTTACTGGTCCAAGACCTATATATAGTGATCTGCATGTTCAAGCTTTATTTTTTGTCATCATAAAGCACAATGTTGTGCTTGAAAAAAAATGAAATGATTGGATGTTAAAGTTGTTTTTATTGTGTGAAACAAAAGCTCTTGCATTTGTGTGTGCCCCCTTCCCAATACCAATAGACAGTGCAGCTTGGCACTCCATGTTGACATCAACATGTCATATGAAATACTACAAAAATATGTAATTAACACAAAGTGGAAGGCAATGGCAGTAATTTACTGGTATTGGCAAATATGTCTTGTAAAAAAAAGACAAACACAGCTGAGTTGTACCTGCAATGACCACCGCAGAGAGTGGTCCATCCTGCCATAATTTACACCCAATTGTATTTGGCTCATATGTGGCCAACAAATATGCCAATTCCTCTTGACACCACTTGTGTGCCTAGAAAATGTGAAAAAATTGTGAAAGATGTCATGTGGTTCAGGTGTGTGTAC
Source organism: Hermodice carunculata (assembly GCA_964020975.1). Taxonomy (NCBI): domain Eukaryota; kingdom Metazoa; phylum Annelida; class Polychaeta; order Eunicida; family Amphinomidae; genus Hermodice; species Hermodice carunculata. Next base: position 1,496,118 of record CAXHWN010002824.1, on the reverse strand, counting down.
AGAAAAACAGGCATATACATGCAGACTCAAAAGCCTGTATATTGGGTTATAGGTCTTGGACCAGTAACCTAGGCCTAATGCATTTACATGTTAAAATAGCGACATTCGCGGGCTTATTTCTCCTATTTGAAACGTAAAACTGCAACTTCCTTGGCATTCTGCTTCAAGTTTATACCAGTAGCAACAAGTTAAAACCAAGAAAATGGGGGGTCATGTGATTAGATTTTTTTTACAGGTGCATTGGTGTACCTTACCTCCATGATTGACCGTTCCGCGCCAAATATGTCTCCAAAAATACACAAAGTTATCACATGATTTAAAATATTTCTAGAGTAGCAGTGCCTTTCTAAAACTCACAGTTGATAAGTATTTTCCTATCCAAAATGATGATGGGACTTAATTTGGGATGCTCTGCTCCTGTGATATTAACATCCAATAGACACAGCAATAGTATTCAGTACTCGATCAAAAGTTGTGGATCAGTTGACCCGACCTTGAGGGGTTACTGGTCCAAGACCTTCAGCGTACGTGGAGACGTGAAACACCAAGCATGGCGCCTAACACGAAATATAAATTTTATCACTGAGTGCAGAGTTTGGGAGGCAAAATCCAAAGATATATCGCAAAACAGGAGCATGATATTTCATAATAAAGTTTTATTTGTGATATATTTCAAGAATTTGTCAAGCTTCGCACGGCGGGACTGTTCTCTAAACATATACGAACTGGATCTATATTGTGACTGTGTATCTTATGAATTCAATGAAACTGCATATGACACGTACCCGGACTTAACCATTTTCTGTCAGACAGCTGATTACCCCTTAGCAGTGTGATAATATATATAAATCAGATAAATGTGTCAGTATGCTACCTCACATAACTTAATGGGGTCCTGTTGACGTCTCCTCCTTTTAGAAAGAAACACGACGGTTTTGTGAACAGACTGTGTTCAGTTGTTTTTCACATGCAGCCCCACCCCACCCCCACCCTCACCCCCACCGCCACCTTGACCCCGCAAAAAAGTGCCATCCCGGCTTAGGAGTAGGCCGAAGTGTTTGCATGCAATTTCAAACCCGTTGGCTAAGTGGTCCAATTTACAGAAGGCGGATTTTACTGTTTTCCCACACAAATGAACAAAATTTCATTAAAAATTCGCTAGAGCATGCCAGTTTGAAACCACTTGATCGTGATTCACAAAAGTTAAAGCTCTACCAGCTTTGACGGGGATGTATTCCAAAGTTGGGACGAAACTATAAATAAATTCATGAACACTCACATCCCTGCAGTAACCATGATAAATTTATATTCATAAGCATTGCATATTTTTGATAAAATCGTTAAAAATCAGACAATGATTGTGCTTCTAACAGAAAAAAATTGCTGAAGATCGAAAAAGATACATTGCTACCATGTTTCAATGGACTCTTTGTGGCTGGGAAAACGTGAAAGATTACAAAAGGGTGTAATGCCACATAATTTATGTCAGTACGTAATTTCAAAGAAATTAGCTATGCAGCTTCGGATGAGAAGATTTAGTTGGGTTTTTTTTTAGTAGCCCCCTCCTCCTCCCCGACACACACACTTAATGGATAAGAAAATCATTAAAAACCCTAACTTCTCTGGTCTGCGAACTGTTAGAGAAAGATGGAAAAGACCCACACAAGGTACATCAAAATCAAGTTTGAAGTGGATCTGATAAACAGTTGATTAGGACAAATATATATATATATATAGAGAGAGAGAGAGAGAGATAGAGAGAGAGAGAGAGAGAGAGAAAGAGAGAGAGAGAATGAAAGGAGAGAGAGAGAAAGAGAGAGACAGACACTGGTACTACTGTAGCGACCATGCTACTCTTACTGATCAATAATTTCAAAAATTAAAATGAAAGTACCCCGACTAACAGTTGCATTGAAGATCAAGTCAATCAGCATTCCTAACATGTTTGATGAGAATCCAGCTTGCGGGTCAAACGAAGTCGAAACTTTTAAAAGCACAAATGTGATAACAAAAAAAGAAGAAAACTTGCAGTGCTATGTGTTAAACATATTAAGACCAAGAAACACTAGTAGTGTCTCTGTGATATTTCTTAGCAATTAACCCAAATTTTCAGGCGAAAAAGCCTTTGTAAAATTAAATGAAAAATTCTTGTTCTGACCTTAAAATGCAATACATAAAGAACACAGCAACGGTCTAGATGTTCCTAGAATTCTCCTACTCATGTTTAAGGATTAAGCTGAACGGTTTTGGAGATTTTACAACTTTGCCCCACAAATGAAGACAAAAACGCAAACAGGTTCACAAATGTTTGACCGTTTAAACAAACTCGGTTAAACCCTATCCAAGGTACATCCGCACTGGCTTGAAGATAATTTGGCCAACGGTCTGGTGCAGAAGTTAACAATATGGATTACCACTGCCATTCGCATCTACTTACATAGTAATCGATAGGTATGCATGTATTAACCAACCAGTATGCGAATTGAAAAAAAAATCGTTAAAAATCGGAAATCCGGAGCATAACCATCTAGGGGACAATTTAGTTTGACCCTTTCACAAGGTAGTTCTCAAAAAGTTTCAGCATAATCCGAGTGACGAATTTTGTGAACAATTCAAAAATAGCAAAAACTACAAAAATATGCATTAAAAAAAGGAAAACTATGCAGCGCTATCAGTTGAAAAATCTAAGGTGTACAAGTGTCCAAAAGTATTCCTGTGCACTTTTGGAGCAATTAGCCATGTGTTTTTCCAGAATGACAGATTTTTCAACAACAAAAAAAAAAGAAAAAAAAGTTACATCTGAATTAAGCTTGAACAGAATAGTGTTGATGGTTTGGGACATAATGTGAATTCTGAACAGACGGACGTGCGACGAGTTACGGCCCATGCTATAACATCAGATGACCAGAAAGTCAGCTGAGGTAAAAAGTTATTGTAAATAAAAAGTACAATATAAATCACTTGAAAGTGACGAATTAAACAATTCAGCAGAGACCCACCCAAGGCACATCTCAACCACATTTTAAGTGAATCTGCTCATGGTTTTGGAAAAGTTGAAAGCGTCAATCATCAATATGATCACAAGCAATAGGAACGTATGCGTTAAGCAACATGATACTCAAGCAGATAGTTTCTTTAAAGATCAGGGATCCATAGCAACACAACCTAGTGAGCAACTTTCTATGAAACAGAAGTGCTTCTATTTTTTGAAGCAATTGGTCAAGTGGCTTCGTCCAACATTTTCAAAAATGTCACAAGAAAAAAGGAAACAACATTCATATAAAAAAAACATATATCACTGGACCGTGGACATTCCAATCGCAAGGTTGATCCCCACAAGGCCTGTAGCAGATCCAGCCAACTGTTTTTGAAGCAGTCTAAAACATAATTTTGGGATAGATGACTGATAATTCCATTACTTCGGCAGACTTGTCAGCCAAGATAGAAATGTGAAGTAATTCGTATGTGGTACAGTAAACTTCCAATTTTGACACGGAACATTTTTAGCTGAGACTGGATCATGAAAGTTTTAGAAACAAGGAAAAAGAACAAAAGCGAGTAAAACAACAACAAACAAACAAACAAAAATAATTTCTAAAAAAAAACAGTCACAGGTAAAAATATGAAACTCACATTTTAATGTTTGGCTGACTAGAAAAAAATGTAACCTCGCTTTATTTATGGCAAAGCCACAGATATATAACATCCATTTTTGGCAGCCATTTTTTTTTGTTTATGCGTTCCCTAGCAATGCCAAAAAATTGGGGATATCTGAGTTCGTGAACAGGAATTTGAGGTCCCAGTCCCAGTTAATTAGGTTGGGGGTGTGAAGAGTGGGAATATAGTATTTTTTAAATCTACAGGCTGTTCAATTTGGTTGAAAACTTGATGAGAAGATGAAATGTGGGTCAAGGGCTGCTCTCAGAAGGCTAGAAATACCTACATGTTCCTCATTTATGACAGCATTATGCAGTGGCGACTGGTGCGGTTCGTTTAACCCCAAAACGGCGCCTTCATGTCGTGAGGAAAATTAAGCTGCTAGTCGTCTTGGTTAAATTTTCGGTTACACAGTTTGATAGTTGGTAGTTCCCTATTTGTGTCTGCACACGGGTCGTAATAAAAATGCGCATTTGTACAACATAGATACGAGTATGGTCCTGCCACTATTTTTTGTTTAACATGATTGAAGCTATTGCGAGCAGTGAAGTCAAAATTGCATGCACGCACACATGCAGGGTTTGCGACATAACAACGACAGACAAATGATCGAGTGGGCTACATAACGACATCATAATTAGTCGAAAAGAAATAAAGTCGAAAAATGTTGACAGATGTCGACAAATTTTATAACTTGCCCAGGCCCGAAGTGAATTACCTTGCCGGTTCTCACTCAATGGTCCACAACTTTTCTTTCCCGACTTAGCCCCAAAACGAGACTCTTAAATGACATCACATGGGAAAATATGATACAAAGACCTATGAAATATGGGAGATGCTATGAATGCACACTACTTGCACTATTACATGCAAAATTATGAAAGTCTACCAAAATATTCCATCACACACCAACTTGTACATTTGCTACCACAGATTATATTTTAGGCCCATGGCCTTGTTTAAAATCATATTCTTTATTTCACATGTGAAATAAAGTTTAATTTTGAAGCAGGCTCACTGTGTTTACCATAAACTTCCCCTATTTTGATGTACTTTGAATATATAGGCCCTAATGATTGCATATATATATATATATATATATATATATATGTATACATATATATATGCATATACAATTATGTATACACATATACATACATATATACATATGTATATATATATTTATATATATATATATATATATGCTTTTTACATAAGAATTTTGGAAACTCAAAAAAATAGTAATAATAAGCAACTTTTGAAGTGAGACAACGATTCTTTACATGAGTAGAGCTTGTGCTTAGCTACCGTAAAGTTATAGGAAGAGCGATAATGACTCTCATGCAAATATGAGACAATTGAGGAATCTATCAGAATGCTTCATTAATGTGTAGTAAAACAACTATTTAATCTGCAATTCTTGTTGCTGGGAAACTGGGATGAATTTTACTGGAGAGCCTCCAGATTAGTCTTTGTGTACTATTAGGCAATCCAGAGAAAATAAATATGTTTATACTTATACTATCCAAATCATACACCTGCAGGCAATGCCAATATCCCTGACAGCCATTAAACATCCCCTGCTCGACTGACAGTCAGCAAAGGCACATAGGGGTCCACAGCACAAAATGTGACACCATGCGTTCACGCCACCTCATTCAACTAAATCATGATATGTAAACGTAAAGAGTTAGAAAAGGTCATTCCCCCACTCCACTGATAAGGGTTGATAGGTTTGTTGGGGTTGGGGGTGGTGGCATTTTTAGGGGGGGGGGGTTCTTTGTTTTTGTTTTGTTTTGTTTTGCTCTTAAAGCTTTATTTTAACTCACTGATAAATACCAACCTCAAGGAAACCCAAGTCATTAGAGGCCTCCACTTGTCGAATGGAATCAGCATCAGTTGCTGACCAAGTACACATGGTGTGACACAGGGACATGTGATCCTTCTTGGATATTGCTGTCCCCTGGCGATTAAAGGTGTCAAGATGTGTAGCAAGAGGGATTGGTTCTCTACAAATAAAGCTTAGATATTTTGACATCTGTTTGATCTGCTGACAGCGCTGTCTTCAGAGTATGAGTGCAAGAGTGTTTTTTTTTTTTTAATTCTCGTCCTCTCCCTTCCCACAGTTATCATATCTGTAGGGTCTTTCACCTGTGAGAATTTGCAAGTGTTTTCTCAAGTTGCGGTTCACAGCAAAATCTCGTCCACACATGTAGAAGGAAAGTGGCTTTTCACCCATGTGAGTGCATCAGTGATTCTGCAAGTCTGAATTCTGAGTGAAGGCTCCTGCCCACCTAGTGAACAAGTGCAATTTGTCTCCAGCTAGGCTGCACATATACTACAAGTACACCGTAGATGACTATAGCAGCTTACATGAGAGTGACTTTGTGTAAATACCTGATCTGGGAGGGAAGAAACGACTTTTTCACGAGAAAAATTCTTGAGTGCAAAGATTCTCCAGGAACCACTGCCACAAAAACATTGTTTTGCAGTTGGGTACTGGATGTTTGTAGTTTTACGAGACAATTAAGATGCCAAGGTGTAGATCTCTATAGATTAAGTGGTAGGGTATGAACTCAAAATTGATATATAACATCAAATAAAATCTGTGTAAAGAGCACTCGATTATGCAATAAGAGCTATGTTTTGATTCAGATTTTGTGCTGTAAAACAATGTCATTTAGCATACATTTTCATCTCAAATTATTCGTATACCTATTTAGAACAATCTCTAGATGTGGAAGTTTCCAACAGACTCTTTAAAACAAGGAAAAACAACTTGTTTGAGGTCACCGGACCTCTCATTTGGAGTTGGATAGGGAACAGCATTTCAGGGAGAGACAACATGGCAGTTCACTGAAGGTAGTGATGCATTTCAGTGAGTAAAGACCCAGTCATTTGGGGAGGGTTGTTGCTGGCTTTGTCTAGATTTCAAAGGGAGGAGGAGACTAATGACATTAGTAGACATTTATATAATAATTCAGCTTAATTATTCAGTCCAGCTACAGAAATGGTAACAAAGATAAGCCTTTTGCAGGTTTGGCTTCTCACATAGAATTTATTACACCACTGAAGGTCAATATCTACATAATGGTTGTGCACAGAAGCAGTTTTTAATTTCTGTGCAAGATGCTTGCCTAAGATGGACTCTTGCTTATAGCTGCCATTGTGAAAATATTTTGTATGATAATAATCTACATAACAGGTGTAAGAATGCCCACCTTCAGAATATTCTAGATCATAGTGGAAGTCACAAAGAATGACATGTATGGTCCTGTATGTGCATGAATGATGCAACTGTTCAAGCCAATTTACTGAAATAGGCCTATAATTTCAAACAAAACTTTTTGCATTCTGTCATGTGAAAACTAGATAAGGTTTTTTCCCCCTATGGACCTTTGCACTTACGTTTTAATCTCTTTTGGGTAAATACGAACTATACATTTATATGTTTCAGCTATACATACCAAGGAACATTGCCTTTGGTCGGAATTGACTTGGGTTTGTTTTGTTAGGACTATGGTTTGGATATGGTAATGACACTGTCTAAACTGATGAGATAACTTTAACAATAACAATATATTTTGAATGAAAAATCAGCACAAAGTAGGTAAATGAAATTATACACTTAGCTATGCTGATACTTCAATAATTAATAGACTGCAGGTAAATCCTAATCCCTGGTGAGAGATTCTCCGCAGGTACTGCCCCACAGTTCCAAGTCATATGGTAGGTGCCACAAAGTCTGGTCCAAATCCCACAGAGGCACTGCTTTCTTCCAATGTGGTACACAGAACATGGTACTGGTCCATATCCCACAGAGGTACAGTTTGGGTCCAATGTGAGACAAATAAAACACCAAATATACCAGTCCACTCAAAGGCACTGTCCACACTCCACAAGTGCAATGTATAAATGAGTATTTTCTTGGCAATAGTAATGGCTCACAGGCCCACTGGCTTGAAGACACACAGCATCTGTCATGTCCAAGAGTTCCCCTTCTCAGTCATGTAGGGAACTACTTTATCTATCCAGGCTGAGAACTGTCACCAGTGTTCTACAGTTTTTTATTTAATGACAAATCATACCTCTCTGTGATCTTTCTAGACCACATCAGAATTTTCCCCTTGTTTACAACTGTGCATGTATGTAGGTGACCACTTCAGACCACTCCATTGTTCCCTGATCAGAGCTCAATGACAAAGCAGGCCAAATCTGTGACCTGGCACATACGCAATATATGGAGTGACCTTTCCATATGAAAACAGACAACCCTAACACATCCCCCTCCGTGGGGAAGGAATTATTTGACATATAAGGAAAATTTTTCTTCCCAATTGTAAACTTTTTAGGTAATTGTAATCTACAATACACAGTGGCTTCAATAAGAAATACCTAACTCTTTAATAAAAAGGGACATTAATATTCAAATAGATTAACTACACAATATCGCAAACTGTTTGTACATAAACAGTATTTCTGCCAATAAACTTATAATCTGAACACATTCACGTGAGTAAAATTTATACAGTTTTCACCCTACTTAGTGCATTGGCAACTGTATAGTCCCTGTCTTGGACATGCTCAATTTTAAGACTATATCCTTGTCGACACAAAATTCCATCTTAACAATCTTTGATATTTGTTTTTGAATGTATCCAAAAGCTTTAAAACATTGTGATCAGAGTATACCAGTACTAGTTTCCAGACCTGCGGTGACCTATACTTCAAAATGCTGAAGTCTTAATAATGAAGCAAATGCTTAATACTCAATGGAGAAATATTTCCTTTGATGTTGTGAAATTTCTTCGAGAACTGACTCAAGTGTGTTCCAAAACCACCCTGTATCAACAGACCAACAGCTGCCACATTGCTTGCATCTACTGCAATCTTGAAGGGCTTTTAGAAATCTTGAGCTGAAAGAACTTGTGCATTGGTGAGTTTAGCTTTCAGCTCTTGGAAGGCATCCTGACAGTGATCATTTCCAATGAACATTTCTCTCTTTTCTAATAGCTTTATCAAAGGTTTAGTGATTTCAGAAAAAGGTTTACAGAATTTCTCTGTCTTGTCATGTCTTTTTTGTTGTTGGCTGAGGAAAGTCCAAAACTGTTTCATTTTTGCTGTTTTTTGGCAACAACTTTCCATTGCCAAAATCATAGTCAGACCTGAGGAGGCCAATCTTTCAAAATATGCTCCAGTTCTTTCAAGATGTTCAGCCCAGGTTTTTGAAAAAATACAGGTGTCATCGAAGTAGGTTACACATCCCTCTAAACTAGCTGTCAATGTGCTCATTGACTGGGTGAATGTCACAGGTGAATTTTTCATTCCAAATGGCATTACTTTATATTGGAAAGGGCCATCAGGTGTGAAAAAGTGCATATTTCTTTGGCTTTCCTGTGAGTGGTACCTGTAAATAAACTTGAATCAAGTCGTGTTTGCTTAGAATACATGTATTTCCTATCTTATCAATATAATCATCCACTCTAGGGATTGAATAGGAGTTCACTTTAGTCACAGAATTCACCTTTCTATTAGCAATGCAAAATTGCATTGAACCATCAGTTTTGAAACCAATACAATAGAATTACTGCACCTACTCTAACTTGGTTCTTCAATACCATTTTCCAGCATGAAATTTATTTCTTCTAGAACTGCAGCCAATCTAAGAGGATTTGTCCAAAGAGATTCCTGCTGATCACGTACATCTACATGATGACATTATATTGAACTGCAACTAGGATGGCCTGAGAATAAATGTTCAAATGCATGAATAAGCTTTGCTAAATCAGCTTGCTGTGCAGCCTCCAAATGACTGATTTTGCTGTCGAGATTTTGTAATATGTCTCAGTTCTTCATTTTTACACTGGAAATAGAACTCAAATAGTCATTTGAGAATGGATCATTCTCATCTTCCTCATTATCATTTCCATCATTCTTCAAAGTAGTGGCACAGACAATTCCTACTCATGTTCCTCTTTCATGGTATTCCTTTAGCATGTTGATGTGACAAAGTCATTTAGCTTTCCTCCTATCTGGGGTAGCTACTATATAGTCCACATCATTCAACTTTCTTTCAACCAGGTAAGGACTGAATTTGCCATTGCAAATGCACTTGCATAGGCAAAACACCAATAACGTTTCTCTTGGTTTAAAACTACTTCCCTTGCTTTTCTATCATACAATTTTTCATCTTATGTTGTGCATTACTCAGATTTAATGGTGCTTAAATGGACTTCTCACACTATGTCAACACTAGTTTGAATAGACTGATACCAGTGACGCATTTGGTATCTCTCTGGGTGCAAATAATAACATATGTATGCCTTGATCCCATTCAATTTCATTTTCGAAACAATAGGTTCTCATCATGTTCTTTAGTGTTTGATGATACCTTTCAAGAGCACCTTGTGCTTGTGCATGGTAGGCTGAAGATTTTATTTGTGTAATGCCTAACTGGTGAGCATCCTCCTGAAACACTGCAGTAACAAAATTTGAACTTAAGCCACTTTGTACTGGCATGGACAGTCCCACTCTAATGGAAAATTTTATAAACGGATCAATGATAGTAGGGGCTTTAGTGTTTTTTAATGGGATGGCGTCATGATACGTAGTGGCTGAATCCATGATAGTAAGGAGAAACTTATTTCCGCTTTTGGTTTGGGAAGTGATCCAACACAATATATAACAACCCTGCTAAATGGTTCTTCAAGATTGGGGATACTAATCAAAGGAGCAGGTTTTATTTTCTGATTAGTTTTCTGACCACTTGACGTGTGACACGTCATGCAAAATTCTGCTACATTCCCATGTAATCTGAGCCAAAAGCAGTGTTCTAATATTCTATCCTGAGTCTTCCTAATACCCAAGGGCCCCACCACAGGCAAATTGTGAGCTTTTTTTAACACTCTCCAGCAGTCTGTGATATTTTATTGGCTTATGTAGCCTGTGCCTGGGGGGCTAATTACCAAATGTTCGACCAATTTTTTTCTTAACTAGTCATCATAACTATATATTACCATGGCTAGTAAAAATAGTGCTGTTCCTCCATAAGTGTCAAAATGAAAAAAGAAAAACAGGTGTAACACTTGGTTGCCATGGTAACCAAATTAATGATTCACGTTCTGATATTTTGCAAAATAGTTTATGTTTGACAAATTGACTAATTACTGCAATCTACATAGCTACATGAATTCAGCAAATTTAAATTAAAACACATTGTGAGCATAACATATTTAGAAAGTTTCTGAGTAAGAAACGTTTGCCATAGGAAAGCTGCATTACAATAAGCACAGCTAAATTAATTTAAGTTCACCGATAGTCCCATGACATGGCCGCCATCTTGGATTTTTCCTCTGTTTCATTAAATTATATCATTATTGGACAAGAAAAAATTATGGATCAATCCCAAGCATGCTTCGAATGGCCTAAAGTGTGGTGCAGTAGCTAAATGACCCTTTTTTCTACAATTTACACTACTTTTGATCTGACATTAATACTTGACTAAGGAATTTGCCATAATGTTGCCTCATAGAACCACGTGGTATTTCCATTTGGCTGCCTCTGATGGCCAAGATGCACTATAACCCACATGACTTTTTACACCTATCAATATTGACAGGTGACTGCCATAACTTCAAAAACACATCCAAAATTTACAATGGCATTCCTATCGCAAAATTAATGCAATGATGGGGAAGTGTGTTAAAGATTGTATTCAGTGCAAATCTGTCGTCCTCCTATTCAACATAGCCTGCAAAGTGATCTGGAAAGGCGAGTCCATGTATATGCGGATTCCCACTTCAATGGTAATACGCTTGAGTGCACATATATGCAGACTCCAACTCGAAAGTGTTAAGACTTCTGATGAACAATTCTCCATTCTTCATCATTGAAAGCATCTGGAGGTCTCCATTTCCTCATCAACACTCTTGACTGAATATTAATAACAGACCATGTCTACTTGTGCCTCTTCTTCAGTTAAAGCTGTACTTCCTAATTTTCTTACCTGAGGGTCAGCGTTTTACTCCCTATTCAGCCTATCTTGATTCAAATCAGGCATTTGACTCAGATGATCATGTTGGTGTACTTGGTCAGAGAGGCTACCATCATTGCTTACCTCTGGACTCAAGTTATCCTCTTGGCTAACTTAGTCCTCCAGGTTACCAGTATAGAATGTCTCTGCCAGCCCTAGACATTTATCATCCTTGTCACTGGCTTCTTCTTGTTTGGAAGCTTCGAGAGCCATTGAATTTGTCACAATACAGGCAAGAAAAATGCCCTCAAGTTCCTGGTCAAGATGCTCCATGTCCTCTCTCGTGACTGGCTCATCAGTCAAAATGGTCTTGGTTTACCTTTCACATTATCCCCTGCTATGTCATTCCACAGAAGACAGGTCACACATTCTATCAGGAGACTAGGTACAATACCTACAATCACTGGTCCAACTTTGAAATCAGACTTCAGGAAAACTTTGTGAAGCAGGGCTATTATGTAATTTTCCTCAACACCCTGAAGTAACACACTGGCTTTTTGATAAGTTTCATCCAACAAAGGCGGTACATCTTGCAATAGTAAAGACTGGGCAGCACCAGTGTCCCTTAGGAACACAACTGCCTTCTGATCAACAGTATTTTCTCTCTGTGACATCAGCGAGGGTCCACTGCAGAAATTTTTGCCCTGTTTTCTGATTAGCAGGTTTATCAGACTGATAAGAATTGTTAGGCTTTTGTTTTTTTTATTTTTGACTGGCAAGACAGGTTTCCCATTCCCTCTCTTTTTTTCAGAAAAAATATAGTTCTTAACTGACCCTGTTTTGGTTTTCCAGAGATGCTTTTATGTGGCAACTCATAGTCATGAGCCAGGACAGTGGGGTCATGTAATTTATCTGCCTTACATTCATCCAGGTAGGTCTTAATTTCTTTCGCAATAAACCTTTAGAGTCTTCTACCAAAATAAGTTAACTTAATTTGTCAAAATCATTTTCTATTTTCCTGGAGGCACACCATCTATGAAACAGATTCTCTTTCTTTCTGGCAAATTTAACATAGGTTTCTTCTGACCTCCTTTTGGCTGTCCCTGAATTTCTGTCTATAAGCATCGGGTATTAACTCGTATGCTTTCAGAACAGCATCTTTCAACACATCATACTTAGACCTGTGTTTGCTATCAAAATAATTTTCTTCATCTTGATAATATGAGCTATTTTTATGAATGAAACAAGTGCTATATACACACTGTTAAAGTACTATATCACATTTTCAAAGACATAAACAAGTAGATCTGCACCAGCTTTTATGATTTAAACATGGCATTCATCGCATAGGCTGATAGCTGGTTACAGTACTAAACAAGCTTACGTGTCTAGTTCATTTTTAATTCATCATGGATAAAACTATTTAATATTTTTTTGGTTTCCTGCATGTTTCTTATCATATGTTATACCAGTTTTATGATAAGTTGAACATTTTAGGCTACCAGCATGTTTGATGAAAACAATACCATACAATGGCCAATTACTTTAGCACCATTGCAATATATCATTTATCATCACAGACACTGTCATGACAGATGTATGTGTAAATACAAACGTTCACCATTCAAGAATTTTGTGTTGCTGAATAAAGACTGTAGACAGCACATTTTAAAATACCCGTTTCTCCACCATAACTATCTGGATCCAGCTCAGAGTAGGCCGTTGTGTGTTAAGTCAGAATCTGCCTCAACCAGTGTATATATCACACAAAATGTGCCGTAACTGATAAGCCTGTATAAGTCGCATAAAGTATCCAACACCTCATTTAAACAGTGTGGTGACTGAGGATGAATATGAATTAAAAGTCAAAGGCTAACTCCAAGATATGTAATTGGTAAAATTGTGGATTCATCCCAGTGATGATGTTGTCTAACTGGTGACACATCCCTTGCTGGTGCACCCGGATGTGACACATCATTAGGTTTCTTCTTCCTTGGTTTTTGGCCTTCTTTGAGCGAAAGAATTAAAGAAGTGATACCTGCAAACAAAAAAGGGGGAAAAACGACATTTAAACAGTGTGGTGACTGAGGATGAATATGAATTAAAAGTCAAAAGCTAACTCCAAGATATGTAATTGGTAAAATTGTGGATTTATCTCTGTGATGATGTTGTCTAACTGGTGACACATCCCTTGCTGGTGCACCTGGATGTGACACATCATTAGGTTTCTTCTTCCTTTGTTTTTGGCCTTCTTTGAGCAAAAGAATTAGAGAAGTGATACCTGCAAACAAAAAAAGGGGGAAAAACGACTAATTCTTTCAAATTAACAAGAGAAATTATTTCCTTCAAGATAAAAAGCACCTGCATCTAACCACTTAGCATCCAAATTTAAAAAGACCAATTCACTTCTGTTACTATCTGTGCTTATTTCCACACACTGCACAGGAACAGTATTTCCAGCCCTTGAAATCTACAATGTTACAAACAGAGAATATTTTTACTGGCATGATTACTGAAATAAAAGCTTCATACAGTTGCTGTTGAACAATATATGTGACTTGTGATTGACACTGTCAAAAGTTACATTTGTTGCCAGGTGTTGTCCTTGGAATGTCAGGGCAAGAAAAAGGGCCACCTGAAAATTTCCCACTGCATGTCTTTATTATCAGGGACAAAGCAATGTTGAGCACTACCGTCGTAATGCCATAGCACCAATAATACTTGATCAGCCAGTTATTTCATGTGATCATACTCTTTAAAATACCTTCTTAACTCAAAGTATGTACATGTTCCATTTATGAGTTACTCACTGAATTGCCGTACCCCATGCAGGGAAATTTATGGACGTCACATGACCCAGAAAACATCATTCTAAAGTACCTTTCAAGGCTTTTCTAACTACAATTCCTCCACTAATGAAACTACCATATGTCTTTGCAAATATTAACACATAACAAACTGCTCAGAATACAATAAAGTGCTTAAATTGTCAGTTCTGCTTGCAGTCAGAAGTTCAGCGAGATCCACATGCCCATTTTGTTGGTTCGTAAAATAGTATTAAAATTAAAATTACCTGATGAGATTTAAACTTGATAAACTTTGTCATCACATTCACAAACCAATATTTTGCTGTTTCGTTTGTACAAGGTTGACTAGAAATATGCAAATTCAACATTTCCCGAGATTACTCAAGGGAAGTCATGTATGTCCAGTGAACCATGAGCAAATACACAAGAATTGTGTATTTTCAGCAACCACGCTGCAGCTCTTTTTAACCTGTATCAATCTGAACAGTGCCAACAGAGTCTCTCTAGTGGATGACAAACTTGTCATTTTTCTTTCTTGTTTGCAAGTGAAATCATGTGGCATTTCTTCACTTCAGGGTCATCCTCTTTTACACTTATCTCAGGATCCTTGATGTCCCACTAGGACCTGTGTTTCTTCAAGAAAACTCGGGTCCATTAAATCAGCCATTGTTGTTCAACTCCCAAGGAATGCACCCTGTCAAGATAATGTCTGATGGGTTATCAAGTCCGGAAATGTGTTTCCATTGTTTAGGTACTGTATTCCTGCTGATGATACTGATTCTGTTTGCTAAGAATAGAATCTCCTGGATTCATTTTTGATTATCCCAATACAATTTTGCTGTCCACCCAAAATGTTAATTTGTAGAGTTCGAGTTTTATCTCTGTCCATAGCATATAGTTGATCTGTGTAACAAGGACCACTGTTTGGAGATCAGGACAAGGGATACTGAGAGCTGAGACAGGTGAAACGCAACACTTACTGACAAGTAGTATTGTGTGAATATGGCAATCTTTACCAGCACATCACAAACACATACAACAACCAAAGCTTTCTCACTACAGTCACTAAAATGATGCAATTCTAGCACAGCATCACCAAAATCCACTGGTTTAACACCCAATGGTATCCTAATATTGCCCATATTTCTCACAGAGTTGGTCCATGTCTCCTACTGAACAGCTAATTCGGGGGGGGGGGCTGTCATCATTCCGTGATAAGCCAAGTCTTGTAGCTTCTTGTAATAATATCCACCCTCAACGAGACAAATAATAGTAAGAGGGTGATATATCGACAAAACATAGCTCAGCATTTTCCTCCTTTTAAGGGGTGCAGATTCCATTTTTTCTACTTCAAAGAAAAGGTGATCTGACTCTGTATTCCACTAGAATCCTAACACCTTGCTTGTGTTTTCTTTATTGATGAGTTCCTCCTTGAACACGTCATCTTTTGTGAGATCAAAGAACAGCTTGTCATCATTGGATGCAAATTTTGTGAGATGAAACCCTGTGTCTGACAATCCACTCTTTTTTAGTTCCAGTTAAGATTTGCTCAGCTTCCTTCTTTGATTGGCAGATTTGAGGCAATCATCCATGTAAAAACTGACGAGTATTGTGTCTCTTAAATCAGGTGGTAGGTGGTTATCCACACTTGCATGCTGTAAAGCATAAGTCGCAGCACTTTCACAACATACACCACCGGAGAGATGAGATATCATTCTGTAGTGACAAATAGTTCCATTCTTAACATACCAGATAAATTGTAGTGCATCCTATCATATTCAGGCACTTGCATGTGGCTAGACATAGACTGCATGTCCACAGCCAATGCGAAAGGCTCTTCTCTGAATCTAAGCATCACATGTAACAATTTGTTAATCCAGTCTGGACCCCTATATGCCTTATTATTAAGGGACTGATATATTATGCCACACAGTCAAAGATGATGCATACTTTCCATGGGTTCTTATCCGTAATCACAGGATGATAGGGAAGTACCATGCTTTATCAGAACCATGCACATGCTGCTAAGGTACAGGCTCTATATAACCTTTCTCTAGCAGTTTTTTAGCTTCATCATTATACTTGTCCTACCAACCCAAATGGCCTAGCCTCAGTTTGAGGCCATTAAGCCTGGGAATTGCCATTTCTAGCTTCTTATGAAAAACCTTTTCCCCACACCACATTATCGGCAGTTCAGAATGGCCGCCGACAAATTTAAAGTTCCCATCCCACATCTGGATCCCTTTCTCATCTTCACCTGAAAACCCAACTGTGTCACTGACCACATCACTACACCCCAAACCAACTAGCCCTTTTATGTCTTTGTCTCAAGCAGGAGGGAGTGTGGTGATGAAATATGAAGTAACTTTCTTGTTTGCAACATCAGCTGATGTCCCGTTAAGACACCAACCAAGGATAGTGTGTGTGTGGCGAAGTGTTGAGCTTCTTTGCCTCTCTTCACCTGTAAAGGCAAGAATGCCTCTGTGTTGTCCTGTCCAGTCAATATTTCTACTTGTACCTTACCTTGTACTAATGATATACCCTTCAGATGTTGGTATAGATTCACATCAACCACTGAAGTCCTAACTGGAATATACTGTTTTGTGCATGAAGGGCCCGATCTGCATATTTTGTTTGTCTTCACTCATTATGCTCGCTTAGAGTACTCTAGTAATATGTCACTCACTGACACTTCAAACCAAGTTTATCAACAAGACTCTTCGTGAAAAAGGCCTATTGATGATACTGTACCCAGCAATGCATGGGTATAGTAATTATTGTTTACCCATACAGATACAACTGGCATAAACACTTTAGCTTAATTATCAATACTTGTATTACCATTACTGAAAGCTGCAACTGGTTGCAGCTCACCAGGTACAATGTGCAAGAACTTTATGTGCTTCGCCCCGCAATGGGCATACAACATACTGATTGTTTTCTGCATTCAGATGGAGCATGGCCAATAGATCAAACAATTTTACCATAACTTATATCTTCGCTCTTAATCAAGGAGATCTTTTGGCTTCAGGTCTTTGAATAGCTTACAGCACTACAATCTGTCTCTTTCCTTGCACATAACACATGGAGCTTCCTGTCTCCTCTTGAAGTATGATGATCCCCAACCCCTCATCCCCAAAGATGGTGCAGGCACTAACTTACCACTATCCTGTCCTGCATTTGCATGGTAGGATGACATATTTCTGAGCATTTTATCTTTGTCATGTGGTTATTATATGTGACCCCAAACTGCGGCATTTAACTCTACTGTGTTGTTTTCCTTTATGAACATCAGACATTGTCCTTTTGGTCACTAGGTGACAGTCCCCGAACCTTTCCTATAGTATTTCAATTGGTTTTTTGTAACCATCTTCTCCTCCAATCCGAGCACACGTTGCTATGGTTTTCTTCGCACACCCTGAAGTGTACTGTAGAGGTTGTGTCAGTTTTGCATCACCACCGCTCTTGATGGATCCCACATCTTGATCGAATACTGCCACTAATGTGTGGTATTTCAGTTTATCCAGTAATTATAGCTGTATCATCCAGAAAAGGTGGAGGATACAGACTGGGTGATAACCCTGTCCATATCACCACAGTGCAAAGGTCAATCCGTATCACCACAGTGCAAAGGTCACTGAGAACTACTTTCCTTCTAAATTCTTGTAGTAGGCGCACGTCAAGCATGAAGTTTTCAAATGACCAAATTACTGGATCCTGCGTTACAGTTATTCATACCTAAAACTATGCAAAGTCGTGTTTGATGAAATAAACGTTGAAACTGTTTTTAATTGTCTTTTTTTTGTATTTAACGATGAAAATATAATTACAGCTGTAATTACTGGATAAAAGTAAAACCAGCCGCATGGAGGAGACTCGTCAGCAGACTGGCCTCGTTCCCGCGGCAGATCACTCCGAGTGCTTGCACGAGGAGTGATCCCCCGCGGAAACGAGGCCAGTCTGCTGACTCGTCTCCTCTACTTGGCTGGTTTTACTATTGGATCACCATCAAAGCTTTGGTAAGTTTATAGTAGTGAGTAGTTCTTCTCTAGATTGATCAGCTGATGCAGCTTCTTTTTTTGTCTCCTTTATCTGTGCCATTGTCTTTAGCAGTGGATCCATCATTGAACCTTTTTGCTACATTCAAAGTCTCAATGTAGTCTTTCTGTGCTGCGAAGTACATTTCACTATGTTGTAAGTCCTACTACCCAGTAAGTTTGCTCTCAGATGTGTCATTGGATCCCATAAAAGTGTTGTATATTCCTTTCAGGTTGCTTATTTCAGCTCCGCGGGCCGAGGGTGTCTTTCCTTCTAGAATATGAATATGCCTAAGAGACATACATTTGTTTGGATATGGAAATGTTTGCACATCAGAGACACCTGGTGAGAAAATATTGAATTCGCCACAATGTTTTATCTCATTGAGATTGATATAAAGAACCAACCTTGTCTCTAACATAGTGAAACCACATAAATGGCTTATAATACCCACTGAGTAATTCAGTGGTCATCAAGATGAAGAAACACTAAAAATTACAGTATCGGGGTTTCATTGTGGTTTAAGCCCACATGAAACACTTTATTCCCGCCATATATTCCAAGAGTTCGAACTGCACAAAACTTAGGGCACAACAGTGCACCTACTTGAATCACAAATTTCACTTTTCACTTCATGAAATGTTCGCAAATTACTGTTTAAAAGGATTTTTAACACCTTGTTGTAATGTATACTTATCTGCTAAACAGCAGATCACAAATATTTGCACAATAATTATCAAAGTTGCCGTTGACATGAGAGTGACAGTGAAATTGCCAGAGATTCCGTCAGGTGTATGTCATCAGTGTGCCAAGTACGCAGCACCCTCTGATGGCCAGTGGAGTAACTACTCTATACATGCAGTCCCCCTTTTGGGGAAAATTTAAACTATATATATATACATGTATATATATATATATATATATATATATATATATATATATATATATATATATATATATATTTATATATGTATATGTATGTAGGTATTTAAATATATATATATATACATATATATATATATATATATATATATATATATATATATATATATATATATATATATATATATATATATATATATATATGTATATATATATATATACATATACCTATACAATCATGCTTTTTACAGTCCCGTTTTTTCATCTTTAAAATTATGTATCCCATGTTGAGATCTCTCCCTGAAAACACATATTTCATATTAAAGTAGGTCCTGGGCAATACTCGGAGATAAATCGTGAGGGTTTTTTCAGGAATCGTAGACCCAAAATCCCTTTCAGTGCCAACTATGACTAAAGTTGAATTACTTGAAAGGAACAGTTCTGAATAATAATAATTACGGTGCTGGATATGTGTTCCTTGTAAAAAGACTTCATTCAAGTACCAGCTTCTCTGTAGCTACATACGATGCAATAGGCCATGTCAAGAACTTTCCTTGGGGTACTTTGCGCGCATTGTGCCCAAAGCACGACGAGGAAACCTGTTGACTCAGTCAAAATGTGGCATTGAGTTAACAAGTTGTTGTACCTAATGGAATCACGGCTGCAGACGTTATCTGATTGATCATTTTCCCGCAAAATAAAACAGTTCAAGAGGGTCTATCAAAAGAGCATTTCATATCTAAATAATATATAGTGCAACACCGTGGGACTTTCAATAAATTTACTTGAAATAAGTTTTAAAAAACTACGCCTTTCACTATCCACGCTGCATGAAACAATTACCACAAAATAAAAACCAGGACTGAATCAGCTTATCAGGCAAAGTATTCTCATATGAAAAAACATAATGTCCAGTGAAAGGAGAGATAACTGTTCTTGAAAGTATTCCAAACCTTAAATCAATCCTTCCAGAATTAGTGCCACATTGGTAGCTTTCCTCAATGCTCTCTCGTTGTAATCAACATGTACACAGGACACGTCAGACCTGGATAAACTTAAGAACAATGAATTTAAATCTAGGATTGCTGGTATTTAAATCATACGCCTTTTGCGAAGAATTTGAATCGGAAATCTTTACATTAATTCGAACAAGTGCGGATCTTCCCGTTATAGGCCGACACCGGGTTACCAAATGGGAACAAGGTTAACGTTGCTGCTGGAATACTAGATATAAAATTCTTCACTCACATAATCAGCGTTTTTTCCTTGGTTTCATTGGGAGAATCTGCGCCTATGACACCGACTAAAAATGGAAGCACGAGAGTTAAAGGGATTTTCATTAAATCAGTAATGCGTGCATTTCATATATTTTTATCATGACATCATCAGTAACCAAGGAACTGGCCAATAAAAAGGGACGAAACAAGGTATGGGGTGAGGAAGTTTCCAGAGAATAATACGACTTCCCGTGTCCTTTTGCGCGATGACTGGATTAAAAGGCAAGATACAAATAGTAAGTTATTGTTGGCATTTCAAGTTGGATCAAACATTCATATATTACCTTATACCGATATCTTCATGGTGCTCCAGTTCAATAGATGGGGATTTACGTGGAAATTTGTTGCAACATTTTGCTGCAGAGTACGGGTGTAAAAATTGCCAAAAGTGACACATCATCCGTGTAGTAAAAAAAAAACAAACTTGGTACGTTCGAAAAGTAATCCAGCCCATGTGTAAACCCACACCTCAGTTAATCACTGTTATTACGTTCAATGCAACAATTGTGAAAATCCAAGGTTTCAGCAGTCTCATGACCGTATCGACTGGTCATCAGGCGTGAAACCGCCAAGAATATTTTGAAGCTTAAAATTATAGGACATGTTTAATTGTAAGAGCAGCTCCTTGTCTTTACCTTACATTTGGCAAAGACAACCCACTTGAATTTAAGGAATGTATGGATGTGAAACAAAAGCAAATGCAAACAAATGTGACACAAGTTCTTGCTGATAATGCAACATTTAGTGAACTGAATTGTATGAACTATTATAATATCTCAATGAAAGGAAAAGCAAAATTCGAATTTCGACTTACCCCCCGATTCCATGCATACACACACACACACACACACACACACACACACACACATATATATATATATATATATATATATATATATATATATATATATATATATATATATATATATATATATATATATATATATATATATATATATATATATATATGAACCTTCTTAGAGAGGGAAAACCATATATACCTCACAACCCTTCAGCTAAAATACAGAATGACTGCCTTGAATTCGAACTTGAACTTACAGAAAGGTATCACAAATCAATACGTTTGTTAACTTCAGGCTAGCCAATTATACGCCATTTACAGGAAAATGCACCCATTTGTTCAGCCTCACATTTAACTTCTATTTTGGTTTCAAGCAAATACGTGAATTAATGCTAATTTGCGCCCTCAAATTTTGCACCATTAACATTGTGTTATTCCCAAATAATCCAAGGTGGGGAGACTGAAGGATATGGTATCTTCTTGAACACCGAAGCTCAGCTTTATGGTATTTGGTCGGTCGCACATGCCTCTCATTCATGCCGGGACTCTTCTCTACCTATGCCCTCAATTGATATCACGGGCAAGCTCCGTGACAACCTGACGAAATGTCAAACGCTAGCGCTAGGCAACCGCAATACCTGGACCAGTTGCCGACAAACCCAGAACCCCATGAACACATTTTTCAGGTCGTGCGCCGGCAACATTGGTGCATGTTCCCATATACATAAAAAAGATGCACATGGCGGAAACAATCTCGGTGGACTGTTGCATGCCACAGTTTCTGGCACCACATATTTTCCAATCACAGTATCTGTTGTAGTGATCCGCAGTTAAAGTAACGACAAGCGCGTTCACAACTTACCGTCAGCAAAACATTGATACGGAAGCTGGCTGACACCCTCCCCAGCCCGCTACCGGTGAAGCTGACGCATCACGTTACTGTTTACCGTGGAATCCTTTCGCCAGGGCTTCCAACAAATGTACATTGCCAGTGACAGACGCGTAGTTATATTGAAGACTTTCGCTGCTGTCAATGAGTTTTTTTGCACATTCAGTACATCGCTTCGGTGTTGGCATCTTATACAGCTTTTACAAAAAAAGAAAAAAAGACTTGTATTTTCTGTATCTATTTTCATCCAGCACAGCGGAATATTGAACAAGGTGTACAATTTTTTCCACCATACATATAAATATATATATATATATATATATATATATATATATATATATATATATATATATATATATATATATATATATATATATATATATATGTATATATATATATATATCGCTAAAAGGGACAATTTTATGGACTTTCACGGGAAAAGGGAATCACTTAAAGTTCTATTTCCTTTTATATAGCATTACATTTTTGCGCGAGTCGATTGTTTGACCAAGGTGGGAGCGCATGTAACACAAAACTAAATCAGTAAGACAGGAAGTTTAGACAAGCATTTATGCCTTTTTCCTTTTTCAATACATCTACCGACCGCCATTGAAAAAGAGAAAGCACAAAGATATCCTCTGCAAAACTGGATTGAAGTAATTTGACATTGCGCATGGAAAAAAGTAACAACTACAAATATAGCCAATTTATAAACCTACCACAAGTAGCTTAGCTCTTTTTATTAATCGAAATCTTAATGTATGACAGGTTGTTAATGGAGATATACATCCATACGGTAGCGTTGGCAACCATGTGGACACATATGTGTACCTCAGCATGTTCTTATGATATATACTAAGTTCGTATGGTATACATTAAGTTCATATGGTATATAGTAAGCAGTAATGTACAGAGGGTTGGCGGACGACGAAGTTTAAGAGCATAGGAGAACTCCGATGCAAAGGTACAGTTGAGCACGTTTCTGTATTACAGAAGCATTGTTACCGATATTTTATATTCCATCAGAATTTTGATACAAGAAAGGGAATCAGAACACAATTTTACATTAAATGGAACATTTTGATTCAAAGTCTTAGCAGCCTATACGTTTTACATTATATGATAATTTTGATACATCGGGTCACCAGAAAAGAAGATGGTGAAATTGTGTGCTTAGGGGAGCATTTCAACACAAAGGGGTCGCAGAACACATTTCTATATCACGCGATCATGATATTGTTCATTGCTAACAGTCAGAATTTTGCGATACTCGACAACCGTGACACTAATGCCTAGCAGAAAGCAGTTTTGCAAATGAATAATTGTGTACAACCTGATACCAGAACATACATTTCGTCAAAGGAACAATTAGAACCCCGGAAAAGCTGTGTCTACTTATACTAATAGAATGACATACTTCAAACACGTAGCAGATTCCTTTACAGGGGCTACGCATGGGCTCTGAAGTGTTAACTGCAAAAGAGTTCTGGAATAGTGAAATTTAGGGCCCCAGGTGGAAGCACTTGACGGTGTTCATTTGCGTAAGTTTGTACATTTGCTAAAAAACTTCAAATGGATTTACTGTTATGCAAACAAGCAAAATTGTGCCTATGATCAACCTCAAGTGCTGCCCTCTGGGGTCCTTAAAGGATCTATGTACTTCTTCCTTTCATGTCCTGACACCACTGATCGCATGTTTTAGAAAGACGTAGAAAATATCAATTCGGACGACAAACTGACCACCTTTACGATTAGCTGGCCGACGAGTCAACGCAGTTTAAAACTACTGCTGAATGGTAAATCCCAAACCTCACGCATCACAAGCTACAGTTTTCACAAACACCACGCGAACTGGAACATTCAAATATTATGTGACCACAAGTGGTGCATCTGGAGCAAATGTGTACTTGGTGTACTATCAAGAATTTTCATGCATGCGTAATATGAAAATTTGTTCATCTTATAAGCTTAGAGTTTTTCAAACAGCAGTACCTGCTATGAATACAACCTCCCTTATGAGGCCACTTCCTTCAGACTGCTATTTGGAGTCATTTGTTTACACTCCTTTGTTAATTTACCCGAGGTTACCAGGCCGTTTTCCCTGATACCAGAGGTGGTCTTAAATACTCGGTATTACTGCATTGCAAATAAGATATAGTGTCTCCTTGCTTAATAGAGCGCTGATGAGATTATTTTTTCGGAAAATAACAGTTGCATTATAAACTTACCTGAAAATTTTCTTTATTGAATGTGTGACACGGTGGATTGAAATGTCTTTGGCAAAAGGCAATGTGTTTACTTTCAAGGTGTGACCAGTGATTTTGTGAATGTTAGATAATAAGGAGATCCATTCAAATGTAAGCAAAATATATTATTATGGTACAAGATACTGCGAACAATATTTGTACACATTCTAAGCGAGAAGAAAAATATAACAGGAGGACTATGACAGTACTGTGCTTATATGACCTGCCTGCACATAACCAGTTGTCCAACTGCTTTGAAACTGCATACAGATACCTCTGATTACCCATAGACCTTCACTTGTTTTTGCTGTTTCAGCCTGTCCAGAAACAGCGATCAGATATATGCTGAAACTGGGTGCAAATGAGATGCGACAGGGTCAAATATAGCTTCCTCCTGCCATAACTCCAAACATATGGCGAACATCTGTGGCCGATGAGCACTAATCTTTGTATTTAACTTCACATTGCAACCGTATCCGGTTGCTCTACCGCCAGCTGCTGTTCCTAAAAAGTACCGCTCCATTTAATCTCTCCAAACAAAAAAATGTTGGGTGTATGCAGGCTCGAAGGAAATAAATAGATGCATTAATCTTATTTACGAATAACATGGGCTGTTTTAATTGAATCTAAAAACACTTTAATAGTTCATGTAAATATTATTTTGTTAACTGGACGATTTTTGAAATTAATATTTTCAAATCTACCAGAAGTACATATTATACTCTTTCAAATACACCCAGGTGTGCTCAAATGAAAGTTAAATGCTTATTTGACAACATATAGAGAGGTTAAATTTATATTTACTAATTCCCCATGTTAATCTATGGAGAAAAAATGAGGGTCATGGAAAGCGACCACAAGATGTGGGCGGTCAACCATGAACAGGATGGGCAGCACCACCTTTAGGCGAATTTAGAACTTTATACTCCATCACAATAAGCTAGTGCTGACTGCGAGCTGCCATGCAGGAGGCCATCTTTACATATCATCATAATTATCATCATCATCATCATCATCATCATCATCATCATCATCAAGACAGAGAGAGAAAGAGAGGTGCAATTTCAGCTACAATTGATAGGTTAGTGACATAGCAGCATCCAATGAAATATGAACCAAAAGCTTAGCTAGTCTTTGTGAAGGGAGATTCAGATCAACTGCCAGAGATCCCTCAAACACAGATCCACACTCCCTGTAGTGACCAGCTGTAACATGGGAGGATTTTGGTCAGGGTCAGTGGGTACATTGGGGCAGGCAGAGCTCAGAGCTTATGGCATAGCAGTTGTGTTTCTGGACCCAGCAGTGACATTTACCCATCAGTTAAATATCTATAACATTGTTTCATAACTTTTGTAAACACTACTAACTTCCAACAAAGATTCATCTTATGTATTTCCTCCCTGCTCAGCCTGTCACACTTGCAACTTAAGTTTGGTAACCATGGTATAGCAGCTATGTGAAGTTGGATGTTGCCTATGGAAACTTGCAACTTTAGTCTGCTTAAACGTTCAGGCTGGTGACACGCAATAGTTAAACACATAGATCTTTGTAAGAGCTATGTGAAGTTGAATGTTATGTACGACAGTGGATTAGTGAGCCTTACAGTTGATATTAGTAGAGGTTGCAACGTAAATGTTACGATGTTTCTGCAAATAATGAAACTCAAATACCTGTACTGATAAATTCGTGCATAGTAATGTACAAGTATACATGATTCACTTGTAGCGGTCTTTTTATGCCCCAGATTTACAAAGCATGGGAATCTAGTGTTGATGTATTAATGTTACATCATAGTATAAATGGGTTTAGCATCATATTCAAATGTCACGTTACAAATTATGCAAATGCAAGGTGCCTTTCCAACTTTGATTTATAGGTTTATGACAGCCACATGAAAAACAAATATTGTTGCAGGAGTTACATAAATACGAAATGGACAATCTTTAAGTTTTTCTAGGCACACAGACTGATTTGCTGACAATGACATTGTTTTTTCCAGTTCTTTACTGCTTCTGCAATTCACTTAACCCTTAAAGTGCTGAATTAAGATTGAGTCAACAGCTTTCCTGGGGGCACTTTGCGCGCATTGCGCGCAAAGTGCCCCCAGGAAAGCTGTTGACTAAGACTACTTTTTGCTTTAGACTAGGCTTGCTGGTATATGAAAAAAAGTTCTCTTCATGAGGAATTTGAATATCCTAACCATTCTATGTTTAACAGTAATGAGAAAACGACTATAGCAGTGATTAGCACTTTAAGGGTTAATGATGTGTCCTTTTCTTTGAATAGTCATAAAAATTGTATGATGTCTGAATGTTTGTACGTAGTGACTCATATTGTATGATGTCTGAATGTTTGTACGTAGTGACTCATGTTGTATGATGTCTGAATGTTTGTACGTAGTGACTCATATTGTATGATGTCTGAATGTTTGTACGTAGTGACTCATATTGTATGATGTCTGAATGTTTGTACGTAGTGACTCATATTACTTCTGTAAAATGATAATTGTGTATTGTGGCACTCCAAAGTTATGTACCCTTTCCCTCTTTCACTGATGGAACCTCTTGGTAAAATATTAATTTTTTAGGGTGGAACACCTTGTCTTTCTTTTATATATATTTGGGGGGTGGCGGGAGGGATGGAACACTTTTGCAAAATACATGATGTCCTGTTAAGGGTGTAACACCTTGGAAAAATAATGAACTTTTGAGGGTAGAACTCCTTGGTTTTATTTTTAGCTCAGGTAATCTATATCACCTGAGCTTATAGCATAGTCTGTCCATCCGTCTTTCTGTCCTCTGTCCACAATTCCTCCTCACTAAGAAAGTCAGCTCTATTTTGCTGGCAAATCTGAGCGAAAGGTTCAAAAGAATGAGTGAAGTTTGGGATAATTGAGTAAATACTGCCAATTTCTGGTCGAGTGCTCGGGACAGCCTTTGACTGAATCCCGGCCCAGGAGTTAATGTTTGAAAGGAATGACACAAGCTTGTGACCCCTGCCAATTTCTGGTCAAGTGTTTATGTAAAACTTCGACCGCCTGCGCCTACCTTGCATATTGCAATTGTGTTCGCTGATAATTATTCAGACTCGCTTCACGGATTCCAATTTGACAGATGAAACGATGTAACAGTTCCTCCGAATGTGTTCAGCACTGAAACTTTACCATTTAACCCTTTTGCAGTCAGATTAAGACTGAGCCAATACCCCACCTTGGCGCCGGTTGGATGCATTCAAACCCGCGTGCAGGAGAGCTGTCCACCCAGCGCGTTCCATCATGTAAGGTCTTATCTAGTTTTCTGAGCATACAAAAACATTTTTCCTAAAATTTGAAATTTCAGTGAAAAATAACGCACAAGCAGAAAATTTACATCTGAGTGTTTTGGGCGATTAGAGTGGGAAAGGGTCAAAGCTAGATTTGTGAATGTTTTATGTTATATGGATAATTATAGGTGTCGTAGTCGTGGGCAAATTTCGTGCCAAGGTTTACCAACGAAGGATGATATGGCAATGGACCCCTAGGTGAGAGACAAAATAAAAAAAATTGTAAGATATTACGTGGAAAAGGCTAATATTTGGCAGTTTAATGTGGTATTATCAGCAGCATCATTTTACCGGTCATTGAGTAAATTTGAAAAATAAATCAACGGTATATCCGTAACTCATACAGCTGCAAATATATTTGTTCATGACGGAATGAATGCCTTTGCTTTTGATGTCACCATGACCATTCAAAATGCCAGATCTTCTCAAATATTATGTAATCTTTCTCCTAAATGCTCTTCGGTGACTACAAAGAACAATAGCCAGGATTGTCTTCTTCGGTCATGTGTTGCAAGACGTTACCTATCACAAGCACCTTGGACTAATAATTCGTTCGGATATAAAATGGCACGATTATATACCTCACATTTGTAACAAATCAAGCAAACTGATCAACATAATGAAGAGTTTGAAATTCGGCCTAGATAGAGGAACTTTGGAATCTATTTATATCTATTTTATACATCCACATTTGGAATATGGTAGTTCAGTAACCATACAAACAGCACCATATGGCTCTCATGAAGCATAACTTGAGCAAAATGTCGGAATTTTTTTACAAGGGCAAAAACATTATTTCTAGGACGAATCGTTTTAATACAATAGGTATTGGCTAATTCTATAAATTGTATTAGCATCTCTTGTGTGTACTTTTATTTACATCCACGGTAGGTCTAATTCACCATTTAGGTGGTAAACATTTTGCCCCACTCTCTCTCTCGTCTAAGTGCTTGCCGTCTTTTGCATGAATCTGTGTGTCAGGTATTGTCCTGTCCATTTGTCGTTTCCAGCTGTAGGGATTTTCATAGGGCCTTGTCCCATATCCAGATTTTTATCAGTTAATGTTGTGAGCATATGAACTTTAATGTCCAATAAAATATGTTTGAACCAATAGTCAGGATAACATACTATTAATCAGCTTGAAGAAGTGGCTCATTAAAGCCACTGATATACTTTGCTGGCAAGGAGACTGTGTCACATTCATTCATTTATTGCTTCAATATATCATATGAAAATTAAAGATATATAAATATCAAAATGGTCTACGCATGCGTCATCATGGGCTGGACGATTTCTATTATGCTCCTGGTTTCTATTCTTTTATTTGCACATCAAGGCTTTTTCAAGCAAACAACACCTCTCCCATATTTATCAACCATCAGAGACTAATCCGAAGCTCTAATTTTAGGTGAGAATGTGACTTTTCATACGTTTATGGGCAAATATGTACTATCCAGGCTTATGCAATGGTTCCAGACACCAGCACCCAAACATATTAGGAATATAGTGGAGATTCCACATACCTTACATATTGTCAGATGACTCCTGGGGACGCCCATTTGGAAGGGGAAAAGATCCACTCGCATCCAACACTTCTGTCTCTGTCCAGGTCTCAGGTCATCTGCGCTCCCCCTGAGCCAGCTACAACCACAGCATCCTCTGCCTAGAGTACATGCCGGCACAAATCAGCACCACACTCTCCCTCTGCGTAAAAGGAGCAAGCCATATGTTTTAAATGTGTCACCCCAATTCCAGAAAGTCTGAGGTCAGGTAACCGCAGGATGCCCATGCATTGCAGCCATGTACCCCTAGCCCATGTGATAAATGGAAAAAAAGATTAGTTGTTGCACACTTATGCTGCATAAATAAACCACATACCAAGTACTTCACCTATATATCCATAAAGATATGAGAGAATGAGGTGCATCCCATTTCAACGCTTACCATTACAATATACAGGGGATATGCAATACACACCTGTAACCACACCCCATGCAATCATGCTTCGAGAGCACTTCTATATATTTCAAAACCCATTCCATATATACATGCTTCCCATGCTGGTCCTGTGTCTGTTCCTCCAACCAACATGCAAATCTGAAAAATACAAAGTAAAGTATTAGAACATTAATTATTTACATAGAAATACATGCAAAAATAAGTATTACGTCACACTGTGCAGAGCATTGTCCCTGGCATCAGAAAAAAACAAAAATTACTATACCCCTAGATGGCATTTACTCCACAATCGGATTGTCTTTATCCATGGGGGCCAGTTCAACGATCCGTCTCACTTATATACGGTAGAAGCGACAGGTATTTTCCAATGTCGCTCCGCAAATGAGGCGCAGCAGCAGGTTTTTGAACTCTGCTATGTGCTTGGCCATCTCAAGCACCATCCCAAGATTGCTGTGCTTCACTTTGGACTTGAAGATCTGTGGCACTAAATGGGAAGCATCACTTTCCAGCAGAATCTTGTCCAAGGGGAGTGACTTGACTATGTCAGCGAGATGTGGATTACGGTCCCTTGACAACAGGGCGGTGAACCCAAATATGGCAGATGGAAATGCCTTTGTGATAAGCTCCATTTCTTCGACATCACTGGTGAAACAGTGGAAATGGATGGGATGCTCTCTGCACAATTCCCGCTTTAGACTTGCCACACAATTGGCAATAGCCCTTTCTACTCTGCAGTGCACCACAAGCGGTAAGCGGAACGCTCTGGCCAAAGGTAGAATGTTCCTTAGGACTTCTTCTTGCCGATCTCTGTCTGTCCTTCTGACGCTGGAGCTGTAATCCAGGCCAATCTCTCCTACCGCGACCACTTTTGGGTTGCTTAAATGGCGTTTAAGCCAAGGGGGATCATGCCTGGGTGAAAACTTACCTGCAAATCTGGGGTGTACTCCAAATGCCAGTCGCAGGCGATGATCCCGGAGAATATAGCTCTGCTCCTCCCTGGATGGCCAACTCCACGGATAGCAATATATTGCGATCCCTAGTGCCATTATGAAGGATTCCTCTGCCACTGGCTCCTGATCAAAAACCTCTTGCAATGAGGTCCTCTTCGCATCTCGCAGAAGCTTCGCAAGATGGAAGTGACTGTCACTGATAACATAGGGATCATCCCTAAGAGCCTGGGTGCCATTGGTCCTCTCCACAATGCTCTCCAATTCTTTAAAAGCTTTACGCCTGTCTTTTGGGATTTGTAGCAGCAGCTGAGACAACACCCTCCCATGAAAGAGTGTGCTGACACCGTTAGGAGGCCAAACCTCATGAACTTGCAGTTCCCGCAGACCATCATAGAAATTCCACAAAGCATGGTCAATGTCAGTGAATCTGGATACCACTTGTGTTTGTGGACCTTGCCCAGCAAACCTTCAGGATCCTCTCCCAGCTCTTGGCAGAAAAACTGGATGACTCCCTTCATAAAAGATACCCAGATTTCCAGTTTTTCATCAGTAAACAAGGGGTCAGTGCTACCATGTTGCGCCATGTGCCGGAAGGTCACCTTATACTGTTGTGCCTCTTGTTTCCCACAGCCCCAGGAGGCAGTATCAGGACTCACGTAAAAAGGTAGGTGTTCCATCAACACGTGACGCTTTACAAGCACCACCCTTTGAGGACAAACTGGACATGCCCGTCTGCATTGCGATGTCCCAACCTGTTGCGGGATATCACAATCCTCCTCACTGTCAAAGGTTTCATCCAGCACAGTCCACTCCTCACCCGAATCCATGCTGTAATACAAGATATGTTGAATAATCATAACACAATGGTTTATATATATATATATATATATATATATATATATATATATATATATATATATATATATATATACATACAATAAACTATATATGAAAACATACACCTGTAGTTCCACATTTATTTCATACTTGAATAAGACAGAAAACCATCTCATCCCAGTTACATAGTGAATGCTATATACAAGACAGAAGTCTGTCCTGTATCATAACAAACAATCTACTGCCGATAGTCCTGGAGGTACACTGGCCTCCTTAACTGCCTACCCCCTCTTGTGGCCACCTGTGCACTCTGAATGATGTTGCTCATCGTACCCTCTTCATCACTGGAAGAGTCTGAGGAATCCCTCTGGCAGTCTTGATCCGGGGAACTGTTCAGTACCAAAGTACTGGGAACAGAAGCATTATCATCATCCCCTGCAGTGTCAAACAGGGTATCCAAATGCATGGAATGGTGGAATTCAAGTCAAGGAGACAATGCCGTATTTGTCGCAACCACATGGGGACAAACCTAACCTGGCAGATCTTCCAAGAGATCCTGGTGTATCACACTCTCTTCTTTTCTGTCCTTGATTTTATAGAGCACTGGTGTCAGTACCTCCGTCACCAAGTATGGCCCTGCCCAGATTGACTTAAGTTTACGGCTCTGACCTATCTTAGAGGATGAGTGTAATTTATACACCAGATCCCCCTGTCGAATGCTCTTTCGGCCAGCTTAACATGATAATCTCTCTTCTGTCTGGCCTGTGCTGAATGTAGGTTCTTCCTGGCCAGATCATGCACTTTGTTGAGACGATCTTTGAGCTTGACCACATATTCTGGTAGGGAATGATCCTGAGAATCCACCGCATGTGTCCCAAAAAGGATATCCTCGGGTTTGGTCACCTACCTACCTAACATTAACATGTTGGCAGAGAATCCCGTTTGATGATGGACCATACTTCTTACAGCACTCCCTGAAAGGGCAAGATCTTGGTCCCAGGTATTTTGATTGCTTCGGATACAACAAGATCTGCAAGATCACCCGATTGTATCATTCCACTTGTCCGTTGGATGATGGCCGATAGGGTGTTGTCCTGGTTTTAGTGATCTGAAGGAGGTCACAAGTGGCATGAAACACATTCCCGTCAAAATTTTTACCTTGTTCGCTATGGACCTGCAATGGGCAGCCAGACCTAGAGATAAACTCGCACGCGATGGTCTCTGCTATAGTTTCTGCCGATTGATCTGGCAATGGATAGCATTCCATCCATTTGCTGAATTGATCCACCAACACCAAGATATAAAGGTTTCCTTTTGCACTCCTTACCAAAGGACCCAGGATATCGATATGAACCCTTTCCAGTGGAGAACCTGCATGATATGATCCAAGTGCTGCCCTTGGCCACTGGCGAGGCTTTTTATTCTAACTGCAGTTCGCACATGACTTTACATATTCAACCACATCTGATGACATCCGTAGCCAAAAGAAGGACTCCCCTACCCGAGCCAATGTTTTAACATCTCCAAGATGCCCAGAACACCGTACATCATGGTTGCGATTAATAACTTCTTCCCTGAATTTGCGTGGAAGTATCAGACACTTCCTTGGAACAGGATCTTCCTCTGTATACTTACTTCTTTCATTGTGGTCCTATCACTTCCTACTACAGGAGACTCCGTCTCAGAAGTCAGAAATTCTAACTTAACTGGAGACAAGTTTTTTTTCCATTGGCGACTGGTCATTTGGAAAAGGTAGGGTCGGAGGTAGACCAACCAGTCCGGTCCGCTCTAGTTTTTTGGTGACCCAGGTGACCCAGGTGACTTGGTACCAAAACTAACTCAACTCTGAATCGTACGAGTCCCGCCTTGTTAAATGTAATCTACTCCCATTACCTTATAGGCGTGAACAACTGGATCTTGTGTTCTTGTAAAAATATGTTAATGGTTATTACGAGGTAGATTTCTTCAATATGTCTCCCATTCAAACAGACTTGAGAAATTACGTACTTCCGACAATAGTCTACGTTTCAAAATAACCAAAAGTAAAACAGAAACTTTCGGTTCATCCTATATAAATCGCTCTATTTACACTAGGAACATCTTACCCTCCCATATCCGTGATTGTCAGTCTATCCATATTTTGAAAAGTAGACTAAATACTTACCACAGCAAGTTGCAACAAGAGTATTTTGACTCGTCCAATACGTGTACATGGCTGAGCAGGTGTTTCTGTTCAAAATGCAGGTAGCAGATTATTGTGATCGACTGCTTACGATTTTTGTAAACTTTTTTAAAGTATAAATGAAACTAAGTACCTTAATTTGACGAATTATTTCACATGAGCTCGAGCTCCTTATATTTGTATTTTAAACGCGGACATTTGTTTTATCGTTTTTGACCTTTTTAATCAATCATCACCATTATTATCCAGTGATAGCTGTACTCATCTTTATCGCCAACCGTAGATGGGGAGTCAACCTGTATAGGTGTAACCACCTGTTTGACTCTTCCACGTCGACAGTATTTGTTTTAATGTGTTGTGATGTTTTATTTCCCTTTTATCTTGATGTACTGCTGATTGAAGCTCAATAAATAAAAAATAAATAAATAAAATTAATACAGGAAATCTCTATTTTTAGAGGTAAAAACGTCTGTTTCGTAGCCTCTAAGCCACAAAACTATAAAATGTCATCTGTACTCAAATATTCCTAGGCCTATTATACAAAGGCTGTCAACACACTTTATAATTATTTATCTCATCCTTTCAAGCATATCATTCAAATTATATACCAGTTAACTGTATTTCTATTTTGAGGCCATGACATAGAAAATAAGGTTTCCTGAGGAAGCTTATTTATGCTACAGTAAACCATACTTTATAACAGACTCAATTGTTTCAAAAACAGGCGGATCATGTTTTTTGGAGGGGTTTTTTTTTTCTTTTTCTTTTTCTTTTTTTTTCTTTTTTTTTTTTGTCTTTTTTTTTGGTTGGCTTTTTTTGGGGGGGGTGTTGGGTTTTTTTTTTTTGTTTTGTTTTTTGTTTTTTGTTTTTTTTTATTGGTGCTCTCCTGAATAGAGTATGCTGCATCTACAAGTTCTGACTTTATTGCCCTTTACATGTACTGTATTAGTGCATACTAAATTGGCCAAAAGTTTTGATATCACCAAGACATAGGCCAAAATGTTAGTTTAAAGTATTGAAGGCCGTTCAACGTCAAAATTGACACACAAAACGAATCTCGGTATTTCTTTCTTATTTTTTAATTTTATTTTATTTTATTTCTTATTATTATTTTTTTTTTTATAGCGTACTGTGGGCCCTAGATCCAACATTACCAGCACACAAGTAAATGTGTCAATGTGACCTTTCAATGTCACTCACGGTCAAAGTTAAGACAACCGAAGGAATCTTATAAGTATATCCCTTAAAATAGTAAATATGAGCCCAAAATGCATCATTACCAACGTATAAACCATTGTGTCAGCTGTATACCTTTAAATGTCACTCAAGTTTAAAATTAACAGAAGCAAAAGTATCCAATAGGTTGCGTCTCTTTAATATTCAATAATAACCACAGGCCTATGATCGATCATTGCCAATATTTAGCTCTTTTAGCGCCACCGGCGGCTGAAGTCGCACTACTTAGGACTAACTGCTCTCGATTATAACATGAGCACCGGATTCAAATTCCTCGTGAGAAGACTTTTCATTTAAGTACCAACATAACTGAAGTTCCAGAGAATATAAAGGCCCGATACAGCTCTCCTCGGCGCCCCTTGGTGCATTGGCCGCATTGTGCCCAAAGCGCGCCGAAGAAGGCTACTGACTCAGTGCACCATTTGGCGCTGAAAGAGTTCAGCTATGTCAGATTTGGTCAGTCAGCAAATAAGATAAAATTTTGAAGTTCTACTGAACACTTATACGAATCCCCGGTCGGAGGATGAATAATCATTGCGTCATCATCTGCTTAACAAATTTGGCGAAGGTCCAGACATGTAGCATCACATGTAAAAGCAAAGCATCCCGATGCCAGAGTTTTCACTGTTTGCAATACATGTACTGTATACTTGTGACTCCTTATCACTTGCAGGCACAAGGTCGCAAAGTTGGACGTTCCAGAACTTATCCACAAATTGACATAATACGATTTTCGTTTACTTTCATCGTCTTTAGTCACATATATTCTGAGAAAATTCAAAGCAATTCTGTTCAGTGGTTCTGGGGTAGCCAAAATGACATAAACACATAAAACGTGGCCGGAAAAAAAAGTGGGCTGGAATTTCAATACTACTGTTTGGCTACTATTAGAACCAGGTGACCACAGGCTGAATATGGTACTATTGACATGACAGTAAATATGGAGGTTCCTCAATTAAAGGCATGGGAATGATCTAATTATGGAACCATTGTGATGCTTCAGAGAATCAGGACATTCATCCAGATAAGCCTACAAAAGATTAACCCTTTCCCGATCAGATATTATGCCAATTTAATAGCTTTCTTGGCTCGGGTTGGGTCTGCCTAGGGCGAGCCATGTTCATAAGTCTTATCAGTAGTA
Source organism: Hermodice carunculata (assembly GCA_964020975.1). Lineage (NCBI taxonomy): Eukaryota > Metazoa > Annelida > Polychaeta > Eunicida > Amphinomidae > Hermodice > Hermodice carunculata. The sequence goes on along the minus strand of CAXHWN010002824.1, from coordinate 1,459,922 downwards.
CATCAGTGTTCTTTTCGGGCGATGTGAGCAGGAAATACCTAAAAATGTTCAGCGTGCTTATAGGCATATCAAACCTCCGCTTCCTGACATTAGAAAGCAATCCAACTTTACAGTCACAAGTAATCCTCCCTGGCAAATATTTGAAGACTACGAGAAAATTGCGAATCAACACATCGCTTTTTTATCGGCATTTTGCAGAAGATTTGAAGCCACATGAGTTTTAACACAACATAGTTGGCTATTGTTATTGTATCGAGCGTCCTTATAGCTTAATACAATTTGTCTTCGATCAAGTTTAGATCAAATTGTAAAACTGGAATTTCGTATAATTTCTTATGAAGTTTATACTTGATGGTTTGCGTGACAAGGTAGCGCTTTGTTCTACAGAAACATTCACCAATAAGATGTAGTCTTTGCCTGTTATGATAGCTCAGCAGCGTCGTCATGGTCATTTTTTATGTCTTAATTCCGAGAAAAAAACTGAACATCAGGTAGGCAGTAATGAACCACCGTGGTCAAGACTAGAAATCGTATGTCGAGAAAAACAATGTCGAATGAAAACAAAAACAAGAAGAAACAAATAAGAGATACGTCGTAACCCTGTGTTGATTCCCAGTTACTGTTCGCAATGAAGCGGCAAAAATTATTTCAAACTCTCTCTTTGATTACGGAACGGCGTGAATATTTAACTGAATTGACAAAAGTATAATGAGTAAATGAGCTCATAATGAAATAATGATCGCGTCAAATTTTTGTAAACAAGACCTTTAGCTGACACAATCAAATACATGCCGCCTCATGCACAATCAGAATACATACGCCCTATTGCGATACAGGGGAAGGGGGGCTAGGTTTGGGAAGGAACAGAACCAGTATGATAATGTAGCTGACTTGTCTTTTATTGATCACATGCATATCACCTTATAGCCTACAACCGCGTATTACACACTATTACAGTTCATTATATGAACCTCATGAAGTTGACCGGTGAAGACTCTATGCGGAAAAATATTGGACAACTGTTTACCATTTTTGATATCAAGATTATCTGGGTTAACAAATAGTTTCCTGCTGTCACGCTTTCATCTGAGGTCACGTAAATCAGTTAGTCATTATAAAAATATATAATCAGACAGACACAATACCCATCTTAACTTTCTACAGCATACATGAGAAATAATAACTGATAAAAGGTCAATATCGACTGTCTAAATTCGAAGGCAATTAACATGACAAATGTTTCTGGAGTTATTGCTAGAATTTGTTCACTGAGCCCCCACAGCATTAAACAACCCAGAGGGCGCTGCATAATGCCAACGCGGATGAAACTGATGAACATTCCCTGTCGCAAAATGATGACCATCATGCAGCATATAAGAAATACGGAGTTACTAAATCGTGTTAGGGGAATATTTTGATGGTGAATCATGAACTTTAATGACCGTGTGTGTCAAATCAATAGATAAGACGAAAGATGTATAGTTTCAAAATCTTCAATTTTGAATACCGAGCGATAAGGAGGCCCCACGAATTATTGAGGACGGCTCTGCATGCTGACCTCCGTGATGCAGCATGGGATTCAGCTTGCTCTGTGTTTTGCAAATCCATGGACAATCTGCAGTTTACCAAATAGTTCAACTATGCTTTTAACAAACCTGCTTGAAAACTATATAAAAAGGGGAGCGCCTGTTCTTATTCTTTACACTGTTATGAACTAATTGAGCGCCTTTTTTTATCGTCTACAGAAGCGTTGTCAATCTACTCGCAAACTGCCAAAAATTCATGTTGCATCGCATTCTCCATTCCTCCGTCCCAATTTTCGTTCAGTATTCGCTGTACATTGTGATTTGAATATGATCTGCGGAATTATAAAGGAGCACGGTGGTTGAAGACATTGTGACTTGAAGTAGGAGCTGTTACGAAAAAAAAACAAAACTATAAAATTCGTAGCTTTCATTATTCATCTCAAAGTATCAATTTGGTTGCATTCCAAAATCTACAAACATATGATAAATAGGCACTAAGTGTTTGTGCAACTACACTTCCTAGCACAAAAAAACAATATTCGATAATGTTAAAAATATGCGATTGACGCCAAACTGCACAATTGTCAAAATTATCAAATAATGGAAAAACGCAAAAGCAGAAAACATCTTTATGGTTATATGTTCAAATTGCATAAATGATCGATGTTCAACCAGACCCTTAGCAACGATGATATTTTGCTTTTTACTAATGAACAAAATATGGCTTCCCTTTCTCAAAATTACGACAAACATCCGGTTATCCTCGTAGTATGACTGGCCTATATACGTTTCATGAGAGCTTTGCTTGTGATGCGGTTGCAATAGCAGTTATGGAAAGTAAATGGGGCATGTTAGCGACATAGAAGTAACTAGGTTCGGTTGATGGTGATTTTGATTCAATTTTCATGTTTCAAGTCATGTTTGATCGCTGCCAAAGTAAATCTATAATACTGAGAGTGTACTAAAATTGCAGATTAACAACCAATCGATACCGTTGCACTGGTCGCGTATGGGACAACGCTTCAACGTGAGATCTGCAAAAACCTCGCCCCGAAGATGGCTAAATTATAATCCTTTTGTTGTTTGTTGACGCGTAATTTCTTCACCATTATAAGGTGTAATGGGTTTTATTGATGTGGTTTTCTGTAGCTATCCAATTATTGGATACTCGTCATTTAGTGAAACATTTTGATGCTGAAGCAGAAAGACGATTGGATCATCGGTCCACCAGGTACATTCCAAGCGCTCGTGTGCCCACCTGGACCAGAGATCATCATGCGGATTTCCGTGAAACAATTCCTCATCTTCACGTTGGTAAGTGTTAAAGTCTTCTTTCAAAACGATAATTATGCCAAAATTATTTTTCCCCTTTTTTTGGGGGGGGGGGTGTTACGCAGCGTTCTACTGTTACTCGCCTGATGTTTCTGCCAGTACACGTACTAGTGGGCCATTATTGCCGAAGATATTTCAGTTGATTGAAACAGTAGTTATATTATAATTTAATTTGTTTATGCCATTTGCTAGATAAAAGTTGTATATCTGTGTATGGTTGCAAGACAGTTACTATCCGCTGAAACGCCTATAGACCATGTAAATGATTTTCATGTCCCTTTGTATAAAGCATGCAATGGAACTTTCTCTACGCAACTGAAGGTATAGTATACCCAAACAATGGATCCGTGCATGTCAGAATGACTTGTAAAATTTATTTAATATTGAAAACAAGGGTCAAAGCTCACAAAAATTTCATTTATTGAGATAAAAATGAGAAAATGGTTTTGATATATATTCTGGAAAATAAATTACATCATAATGGCAAGCGATGGAAGAGACACTTTGTAGTACATCCATGTCACGTACACATATTAACTTATAAAGATAATTGCTGTGATGCTGCCAAAGCTTTTATCAATAGTACATCATCAGTGAGCTGCTTGAACCGTGATATTATTATATTATCACACGGTAGTGAATAAACAAAGCCTCTTTCCTATATGTATAATTGGTAAAGCCTATAACAATTAGTGCCTCATGAAGCTGATACACGGACAGAAATTGCATCATTGAATAAAAGTAACGGTGTATATACTCCGTGAGCAAGGCAAACGTCCATTCAAAAAAAAATGAAAAAAAATATACTGCTAACCATATAATCACGGCTTTAGGAAGAACAATGTTTTTCCAGCTCATATCACATAAATTTTGAACATCGTCAAATTTTCATTATGTAAGTACAACATTTCATCAGCAGTACTCATTTTTTTCTGTCCAAAGTTTTTTGTATTATGGTACACTACAGAGACACATAGAAGTACGCATACAGAAGCCGAACGAAGATGTTGGTCTGGATTTCTTTAGAATAATTCGGACATGAGTATAGCCACAATCGCATGAATACCTACAACCACTGTCAAGGCCTCAAGAGTTCATGAAAGAATTAACAATATTATTTAATAATATTCCAAAGATTTTCTTTTTAAATTGGGAAACCTGGCATGTAGTAAACCGTCTTTCCTCCGTCATCTCACATTCTGGATTTCTTGTCCAACTACGATTTTTTTGTTCCAGGGAATTCAAAAGTGCAATAAGATTTTTTTTTTCAAACGCGTCGAATAAGAATTGTGTGACTCCAGGTCCTGTGACCCACTTCTGCATATTTTTAATATACGTATAAATATATTGTGCGGGCTATTTGTTTTATTTAGTTTCCATTTTATACGCACCAACTTGCAAGGTCTCACACAGAACCAGTCCAAATAATCAAATTATCACAAAGCCCACAGTTGAAAGCATACTTCGTAGAGAATTCACTGGTGTGTTTATTGTCCAAATTATGTTATAAGACGCTTTGATTAATATAGAATCATGGCCCAGCAAATGAGGGTGAGCCAACTATGCGTTGCATTAAATTTTTGTATATACATCCGTCGCTAGCACCACGTTTCATTCATAATTACGATTTCGTCATACATTTTTGGCATAAAAGAAAACTTGAAGAGACTTTAATTCCATGTGGCGTAATTTTTCACTGCATGTGGTTCTTTGTCCGGTGGGCCAAATGACCACAGATACAAGAGCCAGAGCCTGCGTCCTCTGAAGCGGCAAAGTGGGAAATATTGTTCAAAACGTTTTAGCCAGATCCATCCAATGAATGTTCTGCTGGTTCCATCACTGAAAAATGCCAGCAAATTATGGATCGATTTTATAGATTGGCAACATGTATAGCTTTTAATCTGCATGTACTCGTGTACATAATTAACGCACACGGAGTTTGGTATGGTTATAGCTAGTTTGAGATTTAAATGCCACATTTTATGCATGTAGGTGAAGATCAAGTGCAACATCTTATACATGTAGAGAGGATATACCAGTACATAGTAATCATATTTTTCCATAACTGTTTCTCATGTTGACCATGCTTTACAGTAAGAGTACGATTTTGGCAGACTTATGTCAGTCTGTGTGTTGTAATCGAGACGAACTATTTCAGATATAGTGCTTATGCTACATAAAAGAAGGTTTCATCCCATACGTTGCGAACATACAGTCATAAAAAATATACTTAAACCAAACACGCACAAATGAGGTGAATATATTGAGTCTATCTTGTGAAATCTTTGCTGTAATTTTCAGCGACTTGGCGTTTCTTTATCAATGCAAAAATGATTCCTGATTGACGAATTTGCCTTGCGCGGAATATCTTTAGCGCTGGGGCTTGCGATGGTTGTGAGGTTGTAAAGCATTTGTGGGTAAAAGAAAGGACACATAGGTTTTAGTACATGTTGCTTCATTGTGCCCGCGTCACCACCTGTGAGAGCAGGAGGTCACGTGATGACCTAGCACACCATGTCGCTGCCGTGAAAATAAATCACAGTGTGAGGACGTGGCATACCGAATCCGAACGTCAGAAGCTTATCCAAACCGATCCCGAACCCATCCTGTGAATCGGTAATATCGGATTCGGTGGTTCGGATTCGGTCGGGCTCTGGTAAGTATGAGAGTACTATTGTACATGTTGCTCACGTTCTTCTGTAGAATTTTGACCTAAACTGCATCAGCCCAAATGTGTTAAAGGGTCTTCAGCGGGTAATTACTCAGTATATGTTTTGGAGCCTGTACCCGTACATGTCTCTGAGTAACGCGTACGGCTCCTTGACTATGCTAAATATTCATCAAAGACAACCCACATAATAATGAATAAATATAAACGCGGCAGATGATAAATAAGAAATTATAATACATAATATACATTGAAACTGACAATGTATATGATAAATAAGTGAAGTAATTGATGGGTTTTTTGTTTGTTTAACTGTTAGGCTGTTCTTGCTTATTTATCTATTGTATTTGCCATGCATTATTACTACCACTCATTACTGTTTACTTATAAAGATCTCTGGTTCCTCCTAGATCAATCTGTAATTTTTAATCGGTTAATTGCGTGTTTGAACTATGCCTTCATATATTTTGTATTGTTTTGCTGTGTGGGGTTAAAATCATTATACTTTGTCAGATATTGATACGTTATGTTATCCGCATATTATATTTCTGCTCTATTAATTTTATATCGCTTAAACTTATACCGGTTTGTCTGTGTACACTCATTATGCCCATTATACCTGTTGTTTGGGGCAGCGACTATCCCTTATTCTAAGCATTATTGTATGCAGCAGCTGCCTGGACTGCTGTTTATCTGTGTCCTGCTAAATTGCGCCGCTGCGCCTATAACTTGTGTTTCATATACTACGTCTTTTCTTTAAGATTTCACACCAATAATATCGATTATTTTGCTAGCAACTTTACCTTTGTTAATATTGCTCGGTGGCAATGTGCACCAAAACCCTGGACCTGGCGCTGATCTCAATAGGGCTGTTTCCATGTGTCATGCAAATATACGTAGTTTGTCTCGAGTCAAACTTAGCTTTATTTGTACAAATTTATCCCACGATGTCGACATTGTAGCCTCATCTGAAACCTTTTTGGACAACAACTACAGTGATGACGACTTTATGGTTCATGACTACCAGAATATTATTCGTCGGGGTCGCTCCAGTGGGGGTGTGGCACTTTTTGTTTCTATATACTTTCTCACTTCCCGTCGCCACAATCAGGAAGTTGACAACCTTGAAATTTTTTGGTGTGAAATAAGAATTAATGATAACAAGTTCGTGGTTGGAGTAATTTTCATAGACCACCTAATTTTCCTGCATCTTTTTGGAACGACTTTCAAATAAGTTACGACGTGGCTGAAGCCACAGGCATAAATAATATCCTTGTGCTTCGGGACGTGAATGCCGATGCTAATACTCCACTTGGTCTTAAACTTCAACAATTTTGTTCGAGTAATCTTCTCTCTATTCACATTATTGAACCTTCCCATATTACTGATACATCCTCGAGCTGCTTAGATCATATACTTTCAAATAAACCCAGTTTTGTTACTGAGACGGAAGTTTTGCCTCCCATTTTGAATTGGGACCATTGTGTTGTTTCCGCTAAATTGCCCGTCAAGTGTAAAGGGAGCTATCTTATGAACGATTTATTTGGGAATATGCCAAGGTAGATTTTTATCTTTTCCAAAACTGTCTTGCAAATTTTGATAGGGATACCTGTTTTCTGTCTGATGATGTGAACGTTTGTTGCGAGGCATGGACTGACGCTTTCTTATATATTGCTAGACAATGTATTCCCAGTAAACGAGTTACCATACGGCTTAATGATCTTCCGTGGTATGGGGGCACTTTAAGAAATGTCAAGCGGGGGTTTGTAAGAGCTCACAAGAAGGCTAAAAAGCGAAATCATCCTGAAAATTTGGCAAACTTCAGGAATCTTCGAAATGATTATCACGAACATCTTAAAAATGCTGAAGAACAGTAAAACCTTATGCTCAGTGCATCTCTCTGTAATTCTCGCACTAACAACAAAACTTGGTGGCGTACTGTTAAGTATTTTCTGAATCATAACCAATGCTCGAATGTACCCCCTCTACTACACAACGATGGATATTTATCTGACACTTTTCTAAAGCTGAGGTATTTAATTCCTTTTTCCTAAGTCAAAGCAATGTTAATTCATCATCCTCTACCTTACCTCCTCTAAACTTACAGCCGCCTAGGCCTACTTTGTCTACCATACATATTCTGGAGAGTGAGGTTTTAGAAATTCTCAACAATATTGATGTGTCCAACGCGACATGACCTGACGAAATAAGCCCCACATTATTAAAGGAAGATGCACCACTTATATGTAGCTCCCTAACACGCCTTTGTAATTTATCTTTAAATCGAAATATATTTCCTTCTCCCTAGAAGAAGGCTAATGTTATACATATTCACTAAAATGATTCAGAATCGTCCTGTAATAACTATAGACCTATTTCTCTTCAGCTGCGTGAGTAAAATTATGGAACGAATTATATTTAAACATGTCTTTAGTTTCTTTTGCGATAATCTTGTTCTGTCCTCGCAGCAATCCGTGGCTTATTTCATTCAATGCTCTCAAAGCTCACAGTATGGTTGTATCGCCTAAAGTACCTACTGCCCTTCATCCTTTCCTCCTCTTCCAGAATCATCAGCTCGAGGATTTATCTTACCATAAACACTCAGGAATAACCTTGAAGAGTGACTTAACTTGGTCTCAGCATATGTGAGATTGCCCAAACAGCCAACAAATTAATAAATATTCTCAAATGTTTGCAATTTGGTTTGAACAGGAATTCTCTTGAAACTGTTTATATATCCTTTATCCGCCCATTACTTCAGTATGGTAGTCCGATATGGGATGGGTGTGCACAGGCAGACGCTCATAAGTTGGAAGCAATTCAGATGGCTGCAGCCCGCATAGTCACTGGTGCAATGAGAGGCACTGCCACATGTACGTCGAAATCATATGAGTAAATTGGATGGGAAACACTTGCGGAACGTAGTAAATAAGCTAAACTTACCCACAGCTGTAATTCACAATACCCGTCACCGACAAGACATCTATCATTTCCGAGCAAGAACAACTTTATTTGACCAATCTTTTTCTCCATCCACTGTCCGCCTGTGGAACCTGCTGCCCATTGAAGTTCGAAACTCTGCTTCACGTGCTCAGTTCAAGTTAAAATTAAAATTTATCCCTTAGCAGCCCGTACAATATGTACTACAATTATACTATGGCAAGCGTCATGCTGCAAAGTAAACACACGAGGCTGCGCTTGGGCTGCAGTCGTCTGAGTTGTCACTTGTTTAAGATCGGTGTGGCTGATTCCCCTTTATGTTCGTGTGGTACTGGTATCGAAAAAAACCTTCCATTACTTTTTCATAAGTACTTTGTATCAAAATTTAGGGATTGACCTGAGTAATAAAATCATACCAATAGCACCGTTTACTACAGCAACAGTACTGTATGGTAACAAAGTCTGTTGTCTAATTAATAATTATACTATTTTTGCAGCTGTGTACGAATTTATTGAGAAAACAGAGAGATTGTAAGCGTAACGAGTCATGTTATGAAGTTCCACTTATGTGTATTAAGCACCAGCCCCACTATCTGTCATTGTCTTGTTATGTGTCTCTTCTGTATGTTTTTGTGCTGTCTTTTACGTCTTGTTTATATATTGTCCTTTCTCTTCTGCAAGAGGGTTATTTTGGGTTCCCCTGTTCCCCCATCGCTTTCCTTTGAATAAGTAATGTTTAAATCAAATAAGTGAAGTTTTGCTTATGAATGCAGAGTTTCAATATGAGTTAAGAACACCTATCAAACCAAACATAATTACTTAATTTGTATGGAACAAGTTCAGAGAAGAATGATTTGACTTACCCTTAAACTGGTGTGCACCCTATCTAGCTGAATAGCTCACATAAGTCCAACCTTCTGCCAGTGTATAAATGAAGTAGAAACAAACTGGGGCTATATATTCCGTCCCAGTGATCATAATATAAACATCTAAAAATTAATTACTCAAATTAAAATTACTCAAAATTGACAGTATTCAGTTGTCAACTCTTAGTTTAATCCCCCCCCCCCGGGGGGGGGGCTATCGGTAGCAAGCAGCGGCCTACGACAGTTACATGTTTGCCTAATTTTACTTAAAATCCTGTTAAGAAATATTGTTTTGATAACATGTTTTTGCTAATAAATGCTAATGACTTTCATTCTTTTCTGACATGCCTAAATGCACATTTACTCAATATTAAAATTACTCAAAATTGACAGTATTTTCTTAAATGTCACAAACCTGACACATTATGTTGATACATTGACTCAGGGTTGGCAGTGAAACAGAGCTTAATTGTTTCAGGAGTAGGTGTCACCATGGCGTTTGTTCTACATTTCTGGTGCAGGATGTATATTGTTGGGTGCAGTCCTGGTTAAGATTCCCCTTGGTTTATACAGGTGGCCTAGCTGCAACTGTTTATTTTACAATCACTGGGACTGAATATAATGCCCCAGCTTGTTCCACTTCAGTTAAACACTGGAGGGTGATTTAACTAGGTCAAGCTGTCCAGCAAGAAAGGGTACATATTGGTTCAGGCGTAAGTCAAATTGTTCTTATCTTAACCTGTACTATACAAATTTAGTGATTATGGTTTGTTTGACAGGTATTCTTCTTTCATAATGAAGCTCTGCATTTATAAGCAAAACTTCACGTATTTAGCGTATTCATCATTTGCCACGTTCATATTTATTCATTATTATGTGGGTTGTCTTTGCTGAATATTTAGCTTAGACAAGGAGCCGCTACTCAGAGAGACATGTAAGGGTAAAAGGTTCCGAAACATGTTGAGTAGTTACCTGCTGAGACCCCTTTAATTTTTGTGGGCTAATACAGCCTATGTCAAAATTTTACAGAGGAACGTGTGCAATATGGACAATAGTACTTCCATATGTATATAGGTTAGACAGGGACAGGTTAGCTTATGGAGAGTAAAGAGTTCAGACTGCGGAATAGGGTAATGACTACTAGGAAGTGGTTCTGGGCAAAAAGACACAAATACAACAGCTAGACACCTGTGTAAACTTGAGGAATTCCTAACAAGCACTATAACAATGGACATCCTGTACATGAAATGTAGAACAAACCCCATGATGGAACCTGCTCCTCACTATGAAAGTCTCTAAAAAATCAAGTTCTATTTAGTTGTCAACTCTAAATTTATGTTCCAAAACAATGAATCAAGTTTGTGATGAAAGAGTAAATACTGCTAAATTCTGGGCAAGCGTTCGGGAGTGGGTTTTTTTTTTTTTTTTTTTTTTTTTTGGTTTTTTTTTTGGGGGGGGGTTGGGGTTTTTTTTGGTTTTTTTTTTGGTTTTTTGTTTTTTTGTTTGTTTGTTTTTTACATTGAGTAAATGTGCACTTTCATCGTGGCTTAAAATGTCGGAAAGGTGAATATAATACCAGAATGATGCAAAAAGATAAAATTCAGCTGAAGACCAGGCAAGTGTTTTTTTTAAATGTCTGTGCATCTCAACCTTGTGTATCTAGCAAATTATCAATAAATTGGTTGTGTAAAATATTCATCATTTCCTTTTATGTTTGAAACTTCGTTTTACCAAGTTCATTTTTGAAAACATCAATATGATATTTTTGCAGATGATCCCAAAATTTTTACCTGCCTAATCAATTTTAGCGATTAAAAATTTCTTGTAGTTCTTTAATTGCTTTCGAAACTTTAAGCTGCTTTAAATTTTCCATAAAGAAATTGTTAATGTGGGCATTGTAACGATAAATTCTATTTCTAAAGACTCTTTTCAAGTTGGATAATGATCCATCAAATATCTGAAATTCTATTTTTTTTCTTTCTTTGCCCATTTCATACAATAAAAATCAAATGCATTACATATGTGCTGAAAAATACTGTCAATGTTCAACTGATGACACATCCGAAATTCTGTGCCTTTTTTCATCAATTCTTTTAAAACTGAATTTGAATAATATCCAAATTACCTGTAAACACATGTCTGTGGTATGTATCAACAAAATTGTAATATTTGTTGCTAGACATACCGTCACAATTTTGATTTACTGCGATATCCTCAAGAGTAATTGAAGCCAGACATTTCTTATAATTCATGATACTTTGTCCATTATTATTGGCAAATAATGGGGGGATCTTTTATTTCTAATTCCCTGGGAATCGTGCTACGTACAAATTTCAATTTTAAAAGGGACTGAATGTTCAGTGAATTAATAACTTTGTATTTAAATAGAAATGTTGCAAAATATATGATCCTATTTTTTCGTATTGGAATCTGGTCCCCAAATACTTGTTGTGTGAGCATGAACTATATCACAAACAATTTGTAGACCTGGGAGCTCAAAATAAGAAAGACCAAAACATTCATAGATTCTGGTTATATCTCAAAATGATAGTGCTTTAAGAGCAGTATGTAGTTGACTTTGACCAATGCCTCTGGAAAAACCCTGTTTTGACTGCTATCAAGAGTGTCAAAGTCAGAATTTCTAACATCACCAAAGCTTTTTTTATCTAATATATATATATATATATATATATATATATATATATATATATATATATATATATATATATATATATATATATATATATATATATGTGCATATATATATATATATAAATATATGTATATATATAAATATATATGTATATATATATACATATATATATATATGTATATATATACATATATACAGATGTCATAGTAGTGGTGAAAGAGTGGTGATAGACAGATATCCTCACTCATTAAGTACATCTACGAACTCTGAAAGGGAGTTAACGGTATTTCCTTACTAGCACCATGCTAGTATACTGGGGTAATGTGTCTCCCATGCCAGCAAACTGGAGGCCTTCTTTTTTCTGTACTTTTGATCATCATAATATGTTTATACTTGCCATTATGTTGGAATATTCCTATTTTCTGTACTCTGCTATGGCAAAATTATTTCCTGTACTGGTGTACTGGGACATTCCCCCTCCCTTTTCTTGAGTACAGTCTATCTAGTATATCTGAGTCCCACTTGTGATCTTTTACTACTCGTTGGGCCAATGCATAAACAGGTCAACCACTGTTAATTGCATGGAGGTGTGAATGGTAAACTGGGTCATTGATTGTGTTGTTGTATTGTCTTGACAGAGCTAGTCAAAAGCTGCCTCAGCCTGATAATTGGGGGGGGGGGGAGGGCAATGCAGCTAGTAGGCGATGGTATACTGTGCACAATCATGGACTGAAATGAAAACCATGTGGCATGAGGTGTGGGTGGAGTCATCAAAACAACCCTATGTAAATTACCGTCTCAATTATCAGCACCTATGTTGTAACTGACAACAATGCATACATCAAATACATCCTGGTCAGAGACCAAGATTTCAAGATTCAAGAGTTTCAACATTTTATTGACTAACAAAATTCGAGTCTACTTACTTTTCTGGTTTGATATACATGCTGCTCATGTATGTATTTCTCTTAAACAGACTCATAAGACTGGTAACCCAGGTTGTTCAAAATAAGCCAGCACATAGTACATTTTACCGTCTACTTCCAGGGCATTGCTGGCTACTCTTGTGCTCAATACAATTATGCAATGCAATTTATATTGCTCACTTGGGATAACTTTGGGGTGCCCATAACGTTGTGGCTAGTGTCCTGCACTTTCAAACATTATGAACACCCTGTAACCCTGCACCCTCCATCCCTCCCAAGTTTAACAGGGATCAAGACCGTGCAAGTCCTGATCTCAGAGGTACTGTAGAAACTGCAATTTAAGACCACTGTTGTGAATGTGAGAGACCACCTGACTTGTTACCATATTTCTGATGGTACAACAGTCTAACTTCTTTGCAAATTTACCTGCAATTTATGACCACCTGATGCATGTGACCACTTTAGGTTGGCAGAAGTAGTGGTTTTGTACTATAACTTTCAGCAGACAACTTTTTGTATGGTTGCCTGCTTAGCTGTATGTCAGGCCATTTTTGTGACTGATGGCCTGTCAGTGGGCCCCAGTCGTGCAATCAGTCAAAAGCCCTAGGTCTGCTAAGCAGGCACTTTATATGGCATTAATATGCACTGTAAAACACTCCCTCTTAATGGAAACAAGGACCCTGGTAGCAATGGCCATGGCTGAAAACAGATGACCAGTGTCCACCAGCTCACTCTGGTATGATGTAATCACTGAAGTAACACAAGTTTAATAAAGCCAACTATATTCCTTGCAGGGAACTGCTCTGAAATGTCACCCATGGATGCATGTATGCCAACTCACCAGGCTTCCAAATTAAAAGCTCTGATCGGTTTAAAAAATAAGTTCCACTAGAAAATGAGATAATCAGATATGCTGATAAACAAGTGAATGGGGAAAAAAGCATTGTTGATGGCCCATAGACCTGGTCACAGTAGTAATAGGATGAGGGGTGGGATAGCAAATTGACCAGTGATAGATGGGTGAATGTAAACGTGCGCCCAGTAACAAGAATAGGTACATTGTGTAAATTGTGGTTCATTTTGGCTTGTTGATAACTGGTCTGAAAGGATATCCATGATCATTTTTCAATAGCATGTCCCCTAAATAATTGTTTGAAACAAATTTTATTGACGAACAATAATGAAACTAGGAAATATGATTTGCTGCATAGCCAATCAGTATGTGTGTCTTCAGAGCATATTGGTATGGCAGTGTACAACTATTCCATAACACAGGGGTTGAAGTTGGAATGGCATCTCTATCTATGATAGCTTTGAAGTTATTCAAGATTTAAAATTTCTAATGGTGCTATTTAGCATAACTTAAATTGCAACAACTTTTATTTTTAATTCATTAGGTGTACAATGGTCAACAACCTCCTAGTAGAAGTTGGAATGACATCTCTATCTATTATAGCGTTGAAGATATTCAAGATTGAAAATTTTGAATACTGTTAATAGCATAATTTAAATTGCTACAACTTTTGTTTTAAATTCATTAGATGAGCAATGGTCAATAACCCACTAGTAGAAGTTGGAATGACATCTCTGTCTGTCATACTTTTGAAGATATTCAAGATTTCAAATTTCAAAAGCACCTAATTTGCAAAACTTTAAACATCTACATTTCTCTGTATAAAAAGGTCCAACTCCTTGTATGAAGGCAACAATCATGCCAAGTTTGGAGTTTCTATTTATAATAGTGTCCGAGAAAGTGCCGGATAAAGAAAGAAAGAAAGAAAGAAAGAAAGAAAGAAAGAAAGAAAGAAAGAAAGAAAGAAAGAAAGAAAGAAAAAGAAAGAAAGAAAGAAAGAAAGAAAGAAAGAAAACGCAGTTCGCCATTTATTACACTTTGCCTAATTATAATGATGTCCTTTGCTAAGCTGTTGCCTGCTTAGGAGCCCTAGGGCCTTTGACTGGTGGACTGGGGCCCTTATGCCCTCACAGGCCACCAGCCAGATAAAAAACAGCCTGATATCCAGTGAGCTAAAACTATAAGCAGGTAAGCTTCAGGAGGCAAGCAAAGCTGTGACAATAAATAAAACATAGATGCATGCATATACTCTCATTTTGACACGAGACTCCTGGAGCATTCATGGTTTCACTTCGAACAAAATAGTGACCATTTGGAATTTTTGATATATATATATATATATATATATATATATATATATATATATATATATATATATATATATATATATATATATATATATATATATATATATATATATATATATATATATGTTATTTTGACTATAACAGGGGTAGACATTATTTTTTCTCACCTGTCTGACAGGGCAGAGAGGGGTCAATTTTTACATGTCCTAATTTGTCCCCTGCAAAAGTCTGGAGGTTGTGAAGTTGTCTTTCACAAAATGACACTACGTCACTCAGTTACAAGAAAATACCACACAAACCATGCCACTTAAAATTGTGTCCTACTCAAGTAGCAAGTGGTCATGACTTTGAAATACAGACGTAATTTAAGGGAGAATAAAATTATTCTGTTGCAAAGATTTGTGTTGTTGATGTAGTTTCAATTTTGTATCTCAAAGCCTAGTTGAAGGTCATACCATTTTAGGATGTGACTATTGAAATGCGTCATAATCGTTGTAAACATAGATTTGGCATACAGATTTATTACCCAATAGGCTTTGAAATTACCATTATTTTTCCATATACATGCTATTAAGGTTATTTTATCTGAAATTTGTGTTTTTTGTTCGTTATTATTTCTCCTTTTTTCCTAATTTTTCTGACCCAAAGTGCCATGCAGTATTTTGTGTGTGATGTCTATTTTGATTTTTTTTAACTAGATTATTTTTACACTAATCCCTAATATTACATGTATCAGCAAATTTCTAACTCTTGGGACTTGAATACCGTTCCTAGGAACTGACCTCTATGTTCCTGGGACTTGAGATTATATTCCAGGGTATTTAGTTATATTCCCACGAAACTTGCCACTATGTTCCCGGGAACTCGTTTATATTCGCAGGAATTGCCTAAATTCCCAGGATATTGCCTAAAATCCCAGAAAATTGCCTAAATTCCTGAGAATTTATTAATATTCATAATGCCTTAAGACAATTATGAGTAAAGTAGGATTTCTAAAATTGTGCCAATTTACTACTAAAACCCTTCTGCACATACTGTAACAATTTGGTGCTTCTCCCACGAGCAGAACTGGAGATATGACGATGGGGCAAAATTGTCCGAAGGGAATGGACAATTTATTTTGGAATGACTTATATATATATATATATATATATATATATATATATATATATATATATATATATATATATATATATATATATATATATATATTGCCCTATAGTGCTCAAGCTTTGACTACATGCACACCTAAGAACGTGGAAAACGTGCAAGTACCCGCAACCTTTTAACATTGCATGTGGTTCTCAAACAAACGGGTCTTTTTTAATTATGTATGTGCAGTAATGCTGCAATATGTGGTTTCGGAAAAGGTGGCCAAATCAATTTGCCGTCAAAAACTGTACGTAGTAAGAGTCTGGGGAGAATGGCTTCAATTCCCCAGGTAATCTCAATGCTTTGGAAGCGACTTTGTGTGAAGATGTATTTGTCTACATCAACTCAAACAACCAATTACTGAGAAGGGAGCGCAATTCTCAATAAGTCGATGCGGGAGCGAAATGCTTTGCTATTCAAGATCAATGCGCTCGTTAGTGAGTTCTACGTGGTTCTGTGGGAGGTGGTTTTCCCTTGGGGTCTTGAGGAGAAGCAACTTATTTTTGTATAGACTGCACAATGCTTTAAATTTAGAAATTATTGTAAACATTTCTCAAGAGGGAGGAGTGTTATGAACAATTGACATTGTTTAATTTGAAGAAGAAAGTGGCGAATGATGCAGGTAACAGGGCATGCAGACGTAATAATATATTTTTTCTGACCTTTACAGCGTCAAATACGAGATGCTATTTTAACGAAATAAGTTAAGTGCTTCACATTGTTGGTATGGAGACAACGTTAGAAATTCTCGTAAACACGCATTTGAGCTCAGCTGACATTTCAGTCAACTGAGCTTATCTGATACTCAGTCGCCCATAGTCTCCACATAATTCACATTTTGGACGTCTGTTTCCAGAAAATGTTGGACAAATCCTTTTCAAACCTGGTAAGGACGTACAGTGGATGGATCCATAAATCTTTTAGCACGAACTGCGACTTAAGCCGAACTACTTGAAACAAATTGTGTCGACTTATGTTAAGGGTACTTGAACTAGATTCCTTGTAAAGAGATATGTGATACAAATACCGGGACGCGTGTAGTAACATGGCATATATTAGTCCAAGTCAACAACTTTCCTTGGGGCGGTTAAGGCGCATTGCGCCCAAAGTGCTCCTGGAAAAGCTGCTAAATCCAAAATGTGACACCAAAAGAGTTACTAGTCCTTTAATTGATCACATCTCTGTGATTATGTGGGTGATATGTTGGATCCATCCACTTCGCATGGCCTCCAATTATTTTACTGACATGACACAGAGGCATGCCTGGAGCCTCTTGCATTTCATTTGTTACTATGGTGTGACCTTGATCTAACTTTCAATGTCAAGGGTACTTTCGCTGAGATTGGGTTGTGGGTTACATCTCCAGAACTATAACAGCGACAACTTCAAATTTGAATTTCGTTGATACAGTTTGTCCATCCAACAAAATGTAGAATCATTTAATACTTTAATTTATAATTGCAGGATTTCTCTCAAAACGAGCAAGCACGAGGTTAATATACATGCTTATCTGTATTAGGCCCCTAGTTATTTTTTATTTACATAAATGACGTAACTAATGTAGTTAACTCATCAATAAGATTGTTTGCTGATGACACTACCATTTATATTCAGGTAGAATACGCCATCTCTGCGACCGATACTCTTAACCTGGATTTTAAGGAAATGGAGAGTTGGTCGCATAGGTGACTGGTCTCGTTCAATCCATCAAAGACAAAAAGTATGATAATATCTAAAATGCGTATACCCCTGAACTATCTCGATCTAATTTTTATGGTCGAATCATTACAGAACGAAAACGAACATAAGCACTTAGGTCTGATTATGAGGTCCGACCTGACTTGGTCAAGCCATTTCAATAATTTGGTCACCAAAGGAACGAATATTGTTAACATAATGAAACGTTTACAATATCTGTTAAGCAGAAAGTCCTTTGAAATTATATATTTCGGTTTTGTTCGCCCTATTTCGGAGTATGATTCTGCTGTTTGGGATGGTTGTTCTTAACAGGAGTCCCAACAGCTCGAAAATGTTCAACTGAGTGCAGCGCGTGCAATAACAGGAGCTACAAGGTGCACAAGCTACCTTTTAATTTATGAAGAAGCAGGCCTCGAGAAATTATCAGAAAGAAGAAACAAAAGTAAACTGATTTTGTTTTATAAAATAATGCACGGTTACGCACCGCAATACCTAGGGAATTTAGTCCCAAGTACTGTGTCTGAACGCAATAGATATAACGTCCGATCGGGCCATAATCTTTCTAATATTCGTGCACGTACAAATCTATTCAATAACTCATTCTTTCCTTCTGTGATCAGACTATGGAACGAACTGCCTCAGACTACTCGTTATGCTGAATATGTTGACAAATTTAAAAAGAAACTCAACTGTATTAGTAATGTTGACAAATAAACAGTTTATATTATACAGGTGATCGTCTATTAGCAATAATTCGCTCCCGATTCAGGATACAATGCAGTGGCTTGCACGACGATATTTTCAAAAAAGGACTGGTTGATTCCCCTGATTGTGCCTGCGGTACTGCAAACGAAGATGCCTTCCACTATTTGTGCGAATGTACCAGATACAGGTTGCACCGTGAAAAAATCACAAAGTACCGTTATCAGCTTAGCGCCGTTTACAATTCACACTCTATTATAGGGTTCTAAAGACTGTACCTTTATTCAAAATCGAACAATTTTCTAAACCATTCAAGAATATATTAGATACACAGGCAGACTCGGGGCCGTAACTTAAGCAATACATAATTATTCACATTACTCTACGCATAGAAAAACCAAAAATATGGTATCTTGAGCCTATGCACAATTATGAGCAAATTTCGGGTTAAATATCCCCCCTCCCGACTCTTTTTACTGTCTGTGGTGTACTGTCCTGGTCCAAATGTTTAACTTGTGTGGTATAACCACTCTATCTGTTATGTCATGTGTTGTTTATACCTCTTATTGAACATTGTCTTGATTGTTGTGCAACGCAAGAGGGATTAATATCCTACCTGCCCTGTTTCCCAATTGTATTTCTTCGAAATAAAATATGTTTAAACCAATATACATGTGGAAAGCTTACATATATATATATATATATATATATATATATATATATATATATATATATATATATATATATATATATATATATATATATATATATATATATATATATATATATATATATATATATATATATATATATATATATATATATATATATATATATATATATATATTCTTTTACATTAAATTTTAGTTCAGTTATTCAACTACATGTATGCTGGGCCCCTTGGAAGAATAGTGCTGTGCTCTGAAAGCGTCACCCAGGGTAAGCATATTCTTAGATAGATAGATAGATAGATAGATAGATAGATAGATAGATAGATAGATAGATAGATAGATAGATAGATAGATAGATAGATAGATAGATAGATAGATAGATAGATAGATAGATAGATAGATAGATAGATAGATAGATAGATAAACAAATAGCTGAATGAATGAATAAATAAATAAACAATCAAACAAACAAACAAATAAATGAATAAATATTAGCAATTCACAGGATTCAGGATCGGTTCGGGATTGGATTGGATAAGCTTCTGACGTTCGGATATGTTATGCAACGTCCTCACACTAAGACTTATTTTCACGGCAGCGACAAGGTGTGGCAGGTCATCAAGTGACCTCCTGCGCTTACAGGTGGTGACACTGGCACAATGTAGCAACATATACTAAAACTTGTGTGAAAAGAGGTAAAAAAGAGGCTGAATCATGCCCTTTTCCTAACCTGGCCAAGGTAGCTAAGAAATACCTGTGCATTCCTTGTTCGAGCGTTCCTAGTGAACGAGTGTTCAGTATCGCGGGTTTGGCAATCAATGACAAGAGGGCGGAATTGAATCCCGAAAAAGCTGACATACGTATGAAAAAAAAGTTTAATATAAATGGAGGTATTAATTAACTGTGGACTGTGTTTGTTACATGCTCAAGCCGTACTGACTTCCGCCGCATTCATAGTTTTCTGTGTGTGTCATACGAAGTTTCTTCAATACACATATCAAGATGCGTTTGGTTGTTTTTTGTTTTTTGGTTTTTTTGGGGGGGGGTTGGGGGGTTGTTGTTTTTTTTTTTTGCCTTTTTCTGTTTTTTGTTTTTTGTTTTTTGTTTTTTGGTGTTTTTTGGGTTTTTTGTTTTTTGGTTTTTTTTTTTGTTTTGTGTTTTGTTTATGGTTTGTTTTTGCTTTCCCTATAAACCAAATCCGAACGTTTCTCGGTGTCGGACTCGGTAAGCTCTGCCGATTCCGATATATCGGTATCGGTAAAAAAAAACAACAAAAAAAAAACAAGGATCGGTCAGGTTCTTATACATACATGTAATATATATATATAAGCTTCTTCAAGTTTACCCCACGTGTGAGAAACATAGAAGCACTTCAACTGATACCTTAAAGGAGTTGTTATGATGTACCATGTGACCTGCTTGTGTCACGTAAATTTGTTCCTTTATGATGTTTATTGTATTATTTTTATGATACATTTATCTTTTGACAGTTACCTTGTTTTTACAATTTGTTTGCTTATCTATCTTTCTACTGTACAAGTACTAATTTTCCCGATCATTAGTTTTCCCGGATTTACATAAATTCAAAAATTTCACGGTTCTATATTCTCGAATCGCCTACCGGTGACGCCAAGCTCCAGACAATGTCATGTGTGCATTGGGTGTTTTGTATTCTCATCCGGTTCTTACTTTCTCGAATGGTACAACTTAAGTAAATTTGTACTTATACAGCTTTCATATTCAATTTTACAGTTACTATTGAGAAAGCATCGAAACCTCATTCATTCGTATCTATGTATATATATATATATATATATATATATATATATATATATATATATATATATATATATATATATATATATGTGTGTGTGTGTGTGTGTGTGTGTGTGTGTGTGTGTATGTGTGTGTGTGTGAGTGTATGTGTGTTTGTGTGTATGTGCGTGTGTGTATGTGTGTGTATGTGTATACTTACATTCATATATAACGAAGGCGGGTATGTATCAATCTATTGACGGCTGCTCCAAGACACTTAGTTTCACTTTAAATTCTAACAACAGTCATCACATCCTAAATGAATCAATCTATCAACAGACCTTCTATTTTCTTTAAAATCGTTATTTCCCGGCACCAGCCATAACGCACAACATTTGTTTCCTCCTTTGCATATTGAAACATGGTAGACATTCGTTAAACACCTGCTCTGTAGGCAATTAGTCCTGCAATTGGTCAAGGGAGACTACGTGCAAAGTCCATCTTTTTCATATTTACCTGTAATATGAAATAATCTATTGCGAATTACTTTGGAAAGTAATATTCAAAACAAGATAAACATTTTGATTTCATACGTGGCCCACCATAGTTTTTCAATGCATGTTGCCAGTTTGGTGTGATTTTACTAGGCATTTGCTCGAACGCCAGCGAATTGTTTTCTTTTTCCTCTTATCTTTTTTTCTTTTTTCCTTCCTTTATATCGGCGAGTAAAGTTAGCGCCTATGAGTTGAAGTCGTATTACATGATTTCAAATCTCTCATGTTTTGTTTGTATTCAATAGTATATCATCTGGCATAAGTATAATATTTTGCTTTTTAGAATTGTGTAAAATATAATTTCTGCAACAATGATGTACTCTTTATAATCCCTTGACTACCATCTGTTAAGGTAGAAATATATGTTTAAGTTATTTGTTGTTTCCCATCAAAATCTTCATTTTTTTTATCTGTTTGTCAAATACGGAAAGATATTCATCAGTCTTTCATAATGGGCTCATATCATTATACATATACATATATATATAGAGAGAGAGAGAGACAGAGAGAGAGAGAGAGAGAGAGACCTATTTATCTGTTCATGCCAGCGTTGTTATCTTGCGTTGCAGAACATGATTAAACATTTAAACACGAACACGTTTGCCTTTGAATCCTTATGGAAGTCACACGACAAGGCCTAATTCTCGGAACATATCGACAAAAGTAAATTTTTCATGCGAGATCATTGACATGACCGTGGGGCACTTCTAGGAAAACTGAACTAGCATGGTTGCATTCAACTGCTGGAATCTCCTAAAAATCCAAACCTTACTTTTCAATGAAATTATTTCTGTATTGTCCGTTCAGTTGACGCGCTAAGTATTACTTTTCAGTTGCTTTCAAATCATTTGGATGACTTTAACGTATATTCATGTCTCTAATGTGGTCAAATGATCCTAATGCCTTAACAAATTTGAATTCTTTGTGTTAGTTTCTTTATCAATAGTTTTACCTCTCACACCAGTCGTCGGAAAAAGGCACAGTTTGAATGTCGACTGCTTTCTTTTACCCATTAGCGTTGTATGTTTGCCAAAGGTTTTGAGTAAAAGTATGACATGGAGCTCCTGAGATTAAGGTCCTCTGACCAATGGTCTTACCGGTAGCGCCCTTGACGCTTTGTGACCGAGTAAGGGTTAATGTACTTTCAACATAACATAAATTATTGACTCATTACCGCCATCAAACGGTGCGTTTTTACTCAGTGTTTAGTTTTAGACAATTTATAAGATCTAAATCTATCAAGAGCAGTATATTTCACTAGGACATATTGAGATACTCCTTATCATTAGTGTTACTTCTGCTGGAGTGGAAAATGGAGGAAGAATACCGAAGACACTTTGTTTTTGCCCCCAAATAGTGTCTTACCCTTTTAGCGCTAAGAATCTCTCAAATCCCACGAATGTAAAGCACCCATTCTTTAAGTGTGTTTTCGTAGGTTTCATTTTAATAAACAAGGTTCTTGTTGAGAATTGAAGGTGAGACCCATGTTGCAGCATGCTCTGTTCCACGGCGCGTGTCGAGCACCAAGAGAAGTTATTGACTCAGCCTAGTCCGAGAAAGCGTTAGTCTGCATGCAATGCCACCCAGGAAGGCTTTTCTACCAATTCTGTGTGGGGTGGCTTTTGTGACTTGAATTAAGTATGACATTGCCAGTGAATGTTCTACCACTAAAAAAATAATAATGATAATTTCATTTAGCCATCATATATTGATTCTTGCATGACAATACCTAGAGAAATATGTTCAACCTCTGTATATGATTTGCCGAAGGCCATCTGCCAAATGTATGTCTTCGGTAACATTATGTACCTTATTGATTTTATATAATTCATACCTGAGGGCTTTTCAACGTGCTCCGGCAAATATGTCTATCATGACAGCATGCTGTCCGGCTGCAGTGGAACCCCGCACAAAACCCACAACGGAGACAAAACAAGGCATTGTAGTAAGACATTATACGGGTTCCGTCGCTAGTATAAAGAATGACTGTCCTAACCCAAAAGGACCTCCTAATGAACTCTGCAAACGCCAAACTAAATAAATAAATCCTCCTTTCAGTTCCATATATATATATATAAAGAGAGAGAGAGAGTCTGCAATTTTGTGATGATACTAACAAAATACAAGATCGAGAAACCCCAAAATATAACTTTTAGACTTATTTGGCACGACTATGGTCGTAATACATCCTAAGAACATTTCTGTCCATGTGCAGCATTCTTTGCTTTGATTAAACTCTATTAGTGCCATATGTTGGGCTGAAGGACAGCTTTCATCGTCGCGTTTTGGGCTTAATTTCTCCAAAGAGTGCCGAGGAAGGTTGTTGAGTGAGTCCAAAATAAAAAATGCTCTCCTGAAAGACCTTTTTGAAACCGTTTTATTTCGTGGGAAAATGATTAGTGATATAATCTCACTAGGCTTTATTCATTTAGTTTGAAGAACCTTTTAACTCTTTCAATTCCACATTTTTGACTGATTCAAAAGCTTTTCTCGCTGCAATTGGACTCAATGTGTTCAAAGCGTTCCAAGGAAAGTTGTTGACCTGGATTATTATATTCTAGGCTGCTACAGTCAGGATGGTACTTGAATGAAACTTTCTGTTCACAAGGAACATGAATGTAGCACCCTGATTATAATTCAAAGCAGTTCCTTTCAAGTTGTCCGAATGTATTCGCCGTTGGTACTGAGAGAGTTACACAGCTCATGCAGGCTGCTGTGATGCCAGCAAAGCAGCAATAAACTCAGTCCTAGCCACATAAAAGATCTGGTCCGCAAGGATTATGGAAACTTCCACATCTGCTGGCAAGGCAACTAAACAGGAATGCATTTTCAAATCTGTATTGAAATATTTGCAAAGCCCTTCTTATAAATACATGCTCCATGGACATTATCCTGGATCTTCAGTATCTGACGATTCATTTTGTTTTAAATTCAATAATACTCACCATGTTTTGGTTTAAATTTCATTCAATTTGGTCATGCTACCTTGTCATAATATCACATCACGGTCAGCAACATATGCCCACAGCCATCTGGCCTATATAAAACTTACTATTGTATTCTATTGTATTACATTGCTGTACACTGTATACGCTGCAGAGTTTTACTTTCTTTTCCCAACGACACAGTGAATTATGGACATAATAATTTTGGTTTAATCTTTCAGATTCTTCTGCAATGGAGCGGTAAGTATTTGCTACATTCTTAATTTTTTGTAATAGACAGTTTAACCAACAGAAAAAAAACTCTTTGTTCAAGGCTTGGGGTACATTTAACCTGTCAAGCAGTGAAGTCAAGTAACATCATGCTTGTTGCAACATTCAAGATGGTAATCAACTG
Source organism: Hermodice carunculata (assembly GCA_964020975.1). Classification (NCBI taxonomy): domain Eukaryota; kingdom Metazoa; phylum Annelida; class Polychaeta; order Eunicida; family Amphinomidae; genus Hermodice; species Hermodice carunculata. The sequence continues at coordinate 1,434,980 of CAXHWN010002824.1, read as the reverse complement.
AATTACCTGCAGCACCAATTTTGTAGATTTGTGTTTTCTTCAGCAAAAGACAGGGGTTGCTACAGCACAGGCAATAAGTTGCCACAATTGACACAAAGACCGTGACGTCTCTCTCTCTCTCTCTCTCTCTCTCTCTCTCTCTCTCTCTCTCTCTCTCTCTCTCTCTCTCTCTCTCTCTCTCTCTCTCTCTCTCGTGCCAAGTTTTGACTGAGTCAAGAGTTTTCCTGGCCGCACTATCTGCACATTGCAGCCAAAGCGAGCCGCAGAAAGCTGTTAACCTTGACCGTTTTTATTCTGTCTTATTGTCTGTGCAACTGCGAGCAGGTGGCTTTTGAATGATAACTCAGTTTATGGACAACATGAATGTAGTATTATGGTATTTTTCAACAATTGATGTTAAAGAGAAACCCATTATTTTGCGTAACAATTTATGTCCTTGCTCCATGAAGCTACGAAATAAGCTTTCTGACGGGATATTTATGCTTGTTACAGTCATAATTTGAAATAATGTGATCGTTTTCAACACGTTAATTTTTGTTTCTCGAGACTCTTTTTTGTTTTTCAGAACCGTTAGTCAACTCTAGTTTTCTGCTTGCAGAAAGGTATTGACTTCAAATAAGAAGAGATTGACAGAATGAATTTTATAATCAAGTAACCCTTACCAAAATAATGTAAGGGACAATTGGTGATTCTCCATACAGCTTAATTCTATTGAAAGATATGCTGTTCCATGTCAAGAACAAATAGTTCTATTGCACTCTGACTGTCCAAAATTTGAATACTACCTCTTTCAAAACTTCCGACAGCAACACGTGGTTTAATTCTGTTCGCCCCCCCCCCCCCCCACACACACACATACAGTTTTCAGTGTATTTGATTGTATTAATTTCCATAAATGTCCGATGATGTTTATGTTGATATGTTTCCAAGTGCCGTTTCCTTGGCCACCTCATCCTCAAAAAGAGTTGATTATTCATTATCATAATTCTGTAATGATGCTTGAGCGGTTTGAAATATTTCCAAGTAAAGTAACCTGGGCAAAATTAACCCTTTACCGCCTTGACTGTTTCAGTGCCACTTTTTGCACTGCATTAACAGCTTTCTTTGGCCTAGTTTAGTCGCAGTGATGAAGCTGTTAACCTGGGCTATTACAATTTATATAACTGCATACATGCTTGTACTAGAAAAAGGTAGTTTTACAAGGAACATGAATCTGGCATCCTTATTATATATCAAAGCAGTTCGTTTTAAGTGGTTCGACTTTAGTTGCAGTTGACACTGAGGTAATTTTGTTTTTCGCCTTCTTTCTCAAATTCAGCATGGCTTCTGACGTTTTTACCTCGTTTCTGTCAATTATTTCTACGTATGGATACATTATCATCATCACCATCATCATCATAATGTTATCATTATCATCATCATCATTATTATCATCATCATCATTATTATTATTTTTTTTTTTTTTTTTTTTTTTTTATTATTATTACAACAGATGGAAAGTATCTGGGATGTTTTGAGGAGAATCGTCAAAATCGTCACTTTTCTGTGTCACCCGGAGGATATGATCCTGACAACCTGACTCCAGAGGAATGTCTAAAGCAATGTGGGATGTGGAATAATATGACGTGCGCAGCCCTATACGGAGGTCGGTACTGTCTGTGTGCCCGAACCGCACCGCCTGACGCCAGCAAAGTCTCTGAGTCTGAATGTTCTCTGCTTTGCACAGGAGCAACGAAAGGTGGTATATGCACTTTCCCTGGTATTTCATAGTGAATGCTATTTTTGACAGTATTTCTTTTATTATTTTTCAGGTGTGGTCTTTTAATGATTTTTTTTTTTTTTTTGGCTTTTTTCTTTCAAAGTATAAGTTTTCAGTAAAGTAAATTTAAAGGATACCTTGCCATGAACTCTTTCAGTGCTGAGTTTTGGCGGAGTAACAACTTTCATCGGCGCGCCTTGGGTGCATTTTCCAACCTGTTGGTGTTGACCATTTTTGTGGTCTATGCACTTGTAGGTATGCTGGCACTTAAATGAAATATCTACTTGCAGAGAACGTGTATCCAGTATCTTTATGTCAAAAACCTCGAAATTAGCAAAGGAAGGGGCAATTGTTAGCAATGTTTGGTCCGTCTATTTTGCTGTCGAAGCCCTGTTGTGGAAGGAGCTGAACAATCTATTACGTTCCGAAGCCTTCATCCAAGGGTGTACTCTCACCAGCTTTGTAAACAGGGTTTTTTTTCATTTTTCTTTTAAAACTTTGAATCAAATGGGCCATTAAAATGCCTCAATTTATTTTGTTTTCAAGTAAACAATACACTTATCTCACTTAGGCTATAGCGTTTTCCGTACATTTGTTGAATAAATAAAGTCTTGAGATATTTCGTCCTTTACTGGCAGACAAAACCTGCTCTGACGGCATATAAAACATAAACCTCAAATCAGTTATTACCAATGTCTGTGAAAGCTAAACCTAAACAACATATACAAATGGCACCGGAGGTCACGTGAGTGGTGATTCAGCCAATGAATATGGTGAAGAGTGAGTGAAACCTTCACAACTTATTTTCTCGCATGTAGTGACATGTTATATCTAAAAAAGTCATTTCAGTAAATATGCAATGAAATAATATTGTACAGGCTAATTTGATAGTGACCTGTTCTAGCATCTGAAGCTTTTATTCAGTGGGAACTTAGTCTAATGGGTCGTCCAGTGGGGTTCAGAAAGAGCGTCAGCTAGCAAAACGGAGATTAATAGAGCACCAATCAAAGCACAAGTCACAAAGCATGCTTGCACACGTCAAATCAGCCTGGCCTGTTTTGTTCACTTGGTTACACCATATTCATGTAAAATGAAACGATTTTTCAATGTCAAATATCTAGTTTGTAATTTGTACCTTTCTTAATCATGTAAATTCCAGGTGAAAAATGTGGAAGTTACTATCATGTGAACGTTTACCTATCGGCCTCAGCTATCCGTGATTTACATATCAGCTCCGCACCAACTGGTATTCTGATGAGTGGTTCGTCAGCTCAGTTTATAGTTGGTTATGCCTCTGGGCCTGAAAAGGTCAATTATCGTATGGACTATGGAGACGGTGAAGGTTTTACCCCTGTAAATGCCACAAATATATTCAACAGAACATACACAGTACCTGGAGAGTACAAAGTGACTGTACAAGCAGAGGATCCACATGGTTTTGTACAGGTAAAAGTTTACTTAAATTAACAGACAATTTACCACTAGGTTTGGATAGGATATGGTGGGTGGATGTGCCACATATTGCGAAGCTATGTGCGTAATGTCCAAGTCTAGTTTTTCCAAAGCCCTGTCAACTAAAATATGCCTTCGTGCAATTTTCAACCAGTGAAAGAATTCAACCAAACGAATCGGAGTGAGGATTGAGGTTGAGAACTACCCATCAATGCTATAATGCCGTAAATAATTTCATAATTTCACACCCAGCATTTGAATCCCTTCACAGAGAATTTGGCTGTCGATTTTTCAATAATGATCCAAAATTTCGGCTTGGGGTTTTTTTTAATCAATAAAGTGGGGGGGGGGGCTATACTTCCCTGCCGTTGGGCCCGACACAGCCATAGAAAGATTTGACTGAGGGACCAATAATTTGCACATTTTAAAGGGATTACGGCAGCGCCCTCACTATGCATTTTAAACATACTTAACCGATTGGAAAGTTAAAGTGAGTACTGCACAAAGAGTTCTGTGTACGAAAAAAGTCGCAAGACTTGTAAAATGGCGAAGACGGAAATTTCTGACAGTTTGACCAGTTGATCCAACGGTAAAACTTTTTGAAGCCCACGAAGCGAACCTTTCAAAGTGCCGCGTTTAATTCCATGATTAGCACGTTGAAATAGCGTACATGGCGGTCATCCATTACTTGCTTGATGTTAACAAATAAATAAAAAAAACATTAATACTTAACTGGGGTGAAAAAATTTGATCAGTAATAATGATTTGCCAAATGAGAAAAATGTAACAAGGACCAACCCTATCTAGTGGTGTGATCGCAGGATCAATGCATGTAATAACATAGATGGGAGGCGACACGTATTGTTTGGAAGTTGTATGGTTGTCTTATCATTATTTGTGTCTAGTCATCTGCATTTATTTTGAAACTTTGGTTGCGATGCGCCTGTTTAGTTTCTCCTTCAAAAAAAATCCATTTCCACGTATTAGTGAAGACCCCTGAACTCACGTGCGAGCACCAACAGACATTTTCATCTTTTAACAGTGAACTCAACTGTGACACCACAACCGACAACACAGTATTATTATTATTTGCCTACATGGACTACGGTAGTTCACTTTTTCCTTATATTTCGCACAAAATTGATGCAACAATGCGCACAGAAAGAACGGAAAGCTTTTTGTCTTCCAAACCTAATGCAGAAAAGGTTCAATACATTGTTATGTATTATGCAAACACCAAGTATGTCGAAACCGTTTTTAAAATGTACAGACTTGCCTACTTGGTCCGGAGGCATTTGTGTTTCCAGTATTGATTATGGCCTTATTCTAACTGCTTGTTGGCACATGATTTGCCTATACGGGCTGCAAAAATTTCCATATATTTCGATCAAAATTGATACAATAAAGTATAGTGGAAGAATTGCAAGCCTTTCGTTTTCCAAGCTCTATAAACAAAATGTTCAATACATTTTTGTACGTTGCACAATCTTCAGTCATGTCGAAACATATTCAAAATGCAAAACCTTACTACTTGGTGCAGGGGCGTTTCTGATTCCACTGTTGAGTATGTTTTTTGTGGCTAAATTTCTTTAAACATGTCTTGATGGTACACCTACTGATGAAGCCTGGCTGTTTTACATACCAGGCAATCACAACACTTTTTATATCATAGTAAAAAGACTCAATGCAAATGTTCATGTGTCTTCGGGTTTTTAATTATTCTGTAGAACATATAGACAATGTCAAGAATTTGTGTCCTTTAAAAGAAGAATTGTCTTCACAAATCATTCATTTCGCATGTAATGATTTTATTTCTTTATATAAATTGTGAATAATTTGAGAACATATTTTACTCGAAACTCCAGAGTGAATTACCAGTAAAACGCAAACTAGGGTTGGGTCTTGGACAAAGAAATTGGGAACACAACAGCTAATGCATTTTACAGGTACTTGGGAGGAAATGGCAATCTTGAGCGGGAAGTCCTTTACAAATGGTGAACAGGAAAGAATCTCCTCGGTGTAAGACAAAAATCAGGAGAAAATAGAAGCGAAAAAAAATTAAACAAAAAGTTCAGGTTAATTGCGGGAAGTTCTATTTGTGAACATATGACGCCGTCTGTATAAAAAAAACATATCCGGTCATAATGATCCATCAAAAAAATAAATAAATTAAATAAATAAATAAATAAACAAATGAATGAATGAATGAATGAACGAACGAACAAACAAAGAAACAAAAACAAACAAACAAATAAATAAGTAATCAAATAAATAAATAAATAAATAAATAAATAAATACATAAATAAATAAATAAATAAATAAATAAATAAATAAATAAATAAATAAATAAATAAATAAATAAATAAATAAATAAAGATCGTTTCATAGAGCACCCACTCAAAAGTAAAAGGATCTTTAGAGAAAAACGAAGCAACAGTGGAACGTCTTTATCTCAGAGGACCGATGTATTCTTAACGGAAAAGAATAAACTTCTCCAATCGCATAGAGACGGGTGTGACATCAATATTTATGCTTAACCCACCTGGACGTCTATCGCTGAATTGAAAAATAGAAAGTCTTGCGGGACAAACAATACTACAAACGGATTTACGAAGAATGGCAGGTCTGCTATCAGTAGTTCTTTATGTAAATTGTTTAATCGTTTAAATTATCTTAAACGTTTCCTGATGACATGTTTAAGGGCCAAATTAGGCTCATGTATGTGGAAACAATCCAAACCATTTGGATATATACCGATATAAGTTGTATCGCAAACCAGACAGGATCCTTGCATCTATTATGGAATGACAATTTTTTTTTTTTTGCTTTATCTCTTTGCTTTTATTCTTTTTTTTTTTTTTTTTTGCTTGTTTTGTTTTGAGCTGTTTTGTTTGTTTACTATTTATTTATTTATTTATTTATTTATTTATCTATCTATCTATCTATCTATCTATCTATCTATCTATCTATCTATCTATCTATCTATCTATCTATCTATCTATTTATTTATTTATTTATTTATTTATTTATTTATTTATCTATTTAGTTATTTATTTATTTATTTGTCTCCATAGATGTAATTTGAAGAAAGTACAACATCAATAAATATATGTTTATAACGCAGCCCTACCCATTGCATCACCCAGTTGTATGCATCTAACAGTCTTCCTTTCTCCAAAGTTGATAGCCAGACCGTATCCCTCATTCGAAAATTATGCCAAGCCAAAGACGGAAAATTCCGTTCCGTTTCATTACGCGAGGAACTTTTCGATGCAATAGATACAATGTGTATTATGTATTATGTAGATTGTTATTGCTGCTCTCATTTTAGTACATACCTTAGATGATATGACTCATTTGTACATTATGGATATCATGTCTCGACAAGTTACCGTATTCTGTTTGTTTGTGTGCTTGTGATTTTTGTACTTCTGTACTTCGTGTACGGATAATATATATATATATATATATATAGTATCGCGTCTTATCTTTATATGTGTAGTATTCTAAAGTCTCATGACAACATGAACAGGATATGCGTAGCACAAATCAAAAGTGTCTCAATTCAATGCAATACTCGGTTTCAAGGGGGTGCAGACTTTACGCCTTTCATAAATGTTGTGTTAAGGAAATTTGCTTTTGAACAAGCAAAGGGTAAAATACCTTAGTCAGCATAAATTTGATATGTCGATGTCGGCTGCGCAAAGCCTTTTACTTTGAGATAAAGTTTAATCACAATCATAATGAGACGTCTTCATTGTGTTATTCTAAGGAAATGGCGAATATATTGATTGATATCGATCCAGGTCACCCACAAAGAGATCCCAGGTCTCGTCCATGATTTCATTGGCTTATTTTACATGCATTTAAGCATTTTTAATCACAATCAGTAACAAAAGCTCCTTTGTACGTCATAAAAAAAATTAAGCATGATCGTTTCGACAAAAGATACCTGTATGACATACACGGTATTGATGCTACTTGGTTAAGTTTGAGGCGCACGCAGGGTGCGGAGGCCTTAGGGTGGTCTAAACCCACCGGAACCTTAAAACTACGCAATAATGGTTTCGATCATATCGAAGACTTTTATATATGTGCCTTTCTTTTAACGATTTACATGTAGATTGTTTGTGGCAACTGGAAAATAAAGTTGGTGCGTGTTATTCTTCTCTGCCGCAACATGTGATCCCTCCTTCTATACGTAATAAAGTAAACTTAGTTTTGACCAAACAAAATTTATGAAAACGTGTGCAAATGTTTTCTAAAATGAGCTTGGTGCCACAAGAAGAATATTGTGGTTTAAAAATGTAAAATAAATGTACTTAGTGATGACTTTCTTCTCTTCCCGTTTGTTCCTTCCTTTCACTGCCTGACCAAGGTGATTTTATGTTTCTTCATTCCAACTAGAATGTCACACAAAATTCATACAAGAATGTCATACCAAATTCCACCGATGCTAAGTACTTTTGGCACTGGTAAAGTTGCTATTGCTGTTGGTATAGTAAAAGTTGCTATTGCTGTTGATATAATAATTGTCATTGTTATTTTTATTTTAAAAGCATGTGACATGAACGAATATGATCCTAATCCCCTTTTTAATTTCTTTACTTGCCCCAAAAAGGCACAGATGGCCAGTACGTATATACTGGTTTTGGAGCCTGTGAAAAAGGTGAACTTTAATTGCCCGGAACTAGTTGCTGCGAACGAAGAATTCCGATGTAATGCTTCAGTGAATTTGGGTTCATTTATGTCCGTCTCAGTCGACTTCGGCGACGGCGTCAGCGAGAATTTCTCCATTGCAGGTACTTTTATTATTAACATTACTACGTTAACAATACCGCAAGGACCATTATGGTGTCCATGATGATGATGATGATGATGATGATGATGATGATGATGATGATGATGATGATGAATGAATGAATGAATGAACGAATGAATGAATGACTTTATTACTGCACCATAAAAACAATAAATGGTAATCTGTAACTCATACACTAAACAATACACTATACCACAACAGTACAATACAACACAGTACATTACAACAATTCCTGATACGTATGCCTTAGGGGCAGGCCCCCCTCCCAAAAAAAATTAAAAAACAGCTCAAAGTATCGTAGGTTTTAAATGACTTCAGAGTACTATAGTGTACCCCTGATTTTCACTGTTTCCGATATAAATTTTGTAAATTGCCATAAAATTTCAATTTCGTCACATTTCATAAGTTTCATGAATTTGTTTTCGGACGATAAATGGTCAAAATCTACGATAAATTTACTCAGAGTATCAAATAATCTATTTCTGGCTTCTCCAAACTTTTGGCAATTTACAACGTAATGAAATTCATCTTCGACTTCCAAACACGAATCACAAATTCTCTCATCAATGGGAACCTTAACTGGCCTTCTATGTCTACCTTTTTCAATGTTCAAATTATGTGCGCTTATTCGTAATCTGGTCAAGTTTTTCCTTTCGTTCAAATTCTTTAATACAATTAGGTACTTTTCTATTTTGAAATCTGATTTAAATTTAGAATAGGTTCTCAACTTTTTATCTGGATAGGCTTGTTTAAGGAAGTCATTCTGCCATTGAAGTATAAATTTCTGTTTTAATACTTTCTCTATTAAATTGTGTGAAAAATCCCCGTATTCATCACCGTCATTGTTCCAAATATCATTACAGCTAATTAGCGACATTGTAGTTTTGATATTGTTCAACCAGGTCGAGTTATTCGATGCCAGTAATTCAACATTACATTTGTAAGCATCGTATAAAATTTCATGTGAATCAGAATTTCTTATGCGGTGCCAGTTCTTACAAACACTTTTCATTATTTTTAACGAATATGGATATGCTCCGAGCTCACTCAGTACAGCAATATTAGAGGCTTTTGAATTCACTCCCAGAGTGTACTTAAGAAAATCAGATGCAACTTTTCAAACTCCGTCCTAAAATATCCACTAATATCATCCTTACCAATACATTTTAGTGGAGAAATTGCATAGGCACCCCATATTTCACACCCGTAAAGAAAGATTGGAGCAATAAGTTTATCAAAGAAATCAAGATGCAATCGAATATCTACTATGTCACTGATTAAAGTTCGCTTTAAGCGACCAAGAGACTTCCTTGCTTTTTCACATAGTTGTCTGACAGCTCCAGCAAAATTTCCATTTGACGTCATTTCAAGACCCAGATATGTAAATTTGTTAGATATTTCCAATTCTTGATTACCGATAACAAATCGTCTCACAATGTTCTTGCCAGGCTTATTAAATGTAACAACTTTAGATTTTTTCACGTTAATATTTAAGTTCCAATTTTGACAATATGAATAGAGCTTATCAAGACAACATTGCAAACCACTCTGACTATCCGAAATGAGTACAAGGTCGTCTGCATAAAGAAAACTACTCAGCTTTTCCTTGTATAATGTAGCTGGATCACAATCATCTGTAAAAATTTCTGGTAAACCATTAATAAATAAATTGAATAACGTTGTACTAAGAGCACATCCTTGTTTTACGCCATTGGTTAGATATATATTTTCGGATAATCCTGAGTTGAATTTTATCTGTATGGACGACTTGTCATACATGTCTCTCAAAATTTTATACATAAATCCTCCTATTTCATATTTTAGACATTGGTAAAATAGACCATCATGCCACACAGTATCGAAGGCTTTCTGTAAATCAATAAAACATACGTACATTAATTTCTGCTTGCCCGCTACTTAGACATATTTGTCTATAAGAGATCGAAGGACAAATATGTGATCGCTTGTGCGACAATTTTTTACGAACCCAGTCTGAAATTTACTGCTGTGTCCCTTTTTCTTCATATGGTGGTCCAAACGTTTTTTCATTACTGCACAAAATAATTTGGATAAACAGCTACTCAAAGAAATGCCCCTGTATTTATTAGGGTCTAAAGCAGATCCACCTTTATGTATAAGTGTAAGCATACTTATTTTCCATGGAGGTGGAAAACAACCAGATGTAAATATCATATTAAATAGCTTTGCTAATACAGGAAGTAATGTATCTCTGCAGGATTTGATCATCTCATTCAATACTCCATCTTTGCCCGGGGATTTACCATTTTTTAGTTCATCAATACAATATTTTATTTCACTTCTACTAATTTTAAAATCGAGTTCGGAAAATGATGATGATGATGATGATGATGATGATGATGATGATGATGATGATGATGATGATGATGATGATGATGATGATGACGATGATCACGATGATCATGATGACGACGACCACGAGGACAATGATGATGAATGATGACTACGTCAGAGGATGATAATTTTGATTATGATAGTCTGATACCATATATTGCCACAATTATACGATACAGTAATTCATCAACATAGTTGATGCACAACTTTGTCAAAATTATTCCATAAAACCATTCTATAAAATATTCAGGTAGATCTAGGGCGCGTATTGCAAATTGATACAATATTTTTGTAGAATTAGAAGCATGAAAAATATTACAGCAAAATACGTTACCATCTACCAGTTTATTCTACGGTAAAAGCGCGCAATTAATACAGGCGCGTTGAACTTGGTTTTGCAAATTCGACCCCTCCCCCCCCCCAAAAAAAAAATACATTAATGAAGAAAACTACTTATACGTTTTTGCCCGGGGTCCAGATCGATGGAGTTTTCTTAAACAATAGTGTATTCTTTAAGTTGATTTTAACATTGAACGTCCCACTGTCTCTACGCAGATTCTCGTGTTGATGCGACGGGGCCCAGAATTTCACAGCATGGACCAGTTGACCCATCGCCGGGAGCAAGTCGGGTGTACGTTATGCCAGATTCGTACTTCAGGGAAGACGGTGACCTAATACGGTGGGAATTCTACGCTGACTCAATGGGAGACGTGAAGTTCCTGGTAGGACAGCGTTCAAGCTTGCCTGCGTAGACAGACTCAGTATCGTTTGAGCGAAAATGATTTTAATCATGGGGAGTGACAGTTTATTTGCATCACAGGCGCTCCTAATGTGCAATCAGTCAATTATTCGTGCAAATAATATGGGGGAGGGACCTAGTACAACTGCGTCGCCAGACGGAGCTCTTACACAGAAAGGCTTGAAGCGAAGCTCAGATCTGGTGGCCTAGATCTGAACTTCGCAAACATTTAGCCAATCAGAGAACAGCTGAGATACTAGTGCGGGCCGGTAAAAATTATGGCCGCTTATAGTTTTTGATGGCTACCAGAGGCACCGGCAGAATCAATTTTTGGTCAGGTTTCATAATTCGTGGAATCAAAACACAGGATAAAAACGAGTGTTGATCATAGGATACGGCCTGATTTACAATTGAGGACAGTTATCATGCGGCTATATGCTACGAAACGAACTTAATTTAGGATGGTGTACCTGTTTGAATTTATTTAGCCCTGAAATGTCGGACTTTTTGCCAGAAATGGATTATGTGAAACATTTGCGACAATTATAGGCGGGTTCCCATTTATATGTGTAAGTCGCAAAGGATGATCAGTTGGACCTCCTGTTAAAAAAAAAGTTTTGAAATGATCTGGTGAGTTGCGGATTGTTGGTGTTTAAAAAAAAACAAGAAATTCTTTCAAACGTGAAAGTCGACTGTTGGCCTCGATCTGAACCTCTTTCAAGCCTTTCTTTGCACGAGCTCCGTCTGACGACGTATTAGTTCCAGGTCCATCTACATCTCATTCAAAGGACTGTTTGACTGCACAGATGAACACTTAATACTTTATTGGATATAAGACCCTTTGGGAGCCATTGAACGTACTAATGTTCTAGGTGCCCCCCCCCCCCCCAATCTTATTTCTATCTAACGCGTAGCCCGATCTATGGATGTGTGCGCAAACCATAGATACACAGAATGAGCAGCGCGATCCGTCGAGAGGGCACATACGCAGATCGCGCACAACATTAGCACGAATGATTGACTGCACATTACGAGCGCCTGTGATCCACGTGGCAAACTTCAAACGGAATATGGCCAATTGGTTGATGAAAGGGCTGAGACGCAGGCGCAAATTTCATTGTATTTAGACCTATTTAGGGCAGTGTGATAGGCTTTGCTCATATCATACATGTTTGACAGTCAACAAAGCCAAAGATTCCATGGAGCTATCACTTGCCCATGGGGTGTTGATGAACGAGATTGTATGCTTTGCTGACAAAACAGAACAATACGCTGCATGATAATCCTCCAAGGCCCAGTCTTGTCCATATTGGAAAACAAAATTTTAGAGGAAATAGTAACAGACAAAGAATAATGCGTAAAACAGAATAAAATAAAGCGTTCTCTGCGACAGGAGTTTATTAAGGTCTTTCCTGCCTTCGAAATACAATATGTTTTAATGAAAATAAATCCCATATTTCATTATATTCCAGTTTTGTAACTAGTATTACAGCGGAGCAACTGGATGAAACTGTTCGTGTTTGTGAGGCGACCTAACTTTCTTGCAGTAAATGCAGGTTTGAATTGGTTTTCTGTGATGCATTTCAGATACTCGAACCATTCTGCTCATCAGCAGGCCAACATTACTGTCATTCAGACCGAACTTGTAGAGTCAGTGGTTCATGTAACCCGGCATTGCTGCATTCTTGCTCTTCGTCTCAGGTCTACTGCGGTTTTCGCGGGGCTTGCACCGCAGAGACACTCAGTCAAAGTTGCTCTAAATCGAGTAATGTGTTGTCCGCTATTCCTTATTCTCTAAAAGTCAAATGGGAAATGAATTTTGACATCGACAAAGTAGGCTACCAAACATTTGAAATTTCAACTAAAACGTCTGTAAATCAAGGGGACATTATTGGCTATAGCAGTTCGCCTGGTACCATAGCGACCAGAACAGCCGACTCGGCTCGAGAGACCAGAGACTTCTACAGTAACACCAACACCGGATTGAACAAAGGCGCTACGATAAGTGTACCACTCCAAGCGACGTCTAAACGTCATTACCTTCGAGCCGTGACGTCAAAGCCATCACTGGTATTGCTCACGCACAAGTATAGCTCCCCTGGTGTTTTTTATCCTCGGCTGAATGTATCTAATGATATGGTTATGGGTTTCGATATCACAAATACAACGGTTGTCGCTCTAAGTCCCATCAATGCTACGATCTTGGATTTTGCGGAATTTGCCCCCACAGAAGAAGATGTTGATATAAATCTGCTTCCACATACCGGTATGTATTCTTCACCAATGACAATGTCGTCATATCTCCCTGAAATACCTTGACTCTTTCAGTTTGAAATTTGGACCTAGTCAACAGTTTTCCTCGCCCCACTTCGTGTACCATGCTCTGTGTGCCCAAAGCGCGCCGTGGTAAATAGTCCACCTGGGCCTTTCTTACGGTCTCTGCTCTCTTATGGTAACAGTGGGCATGCCGTTATTTGAATCACAGGTTGGTTTGTGAAATATTAATCTAATGTTGTTACATCAATTCAGAGTGCATCGACGTTTTGCAGAATTTGACAGCAAAAGAGACAGTAAAGGTAGTTTTCGTCCTTAAAGTACTTTGCCAAAATTAAAATGACCTTGATAATTAGATCAAAAAAAAAAAAGATTTTCCCCGTTTGGAGTACACTCCTTGCTTTACGTATAAAATGAGTTGTATCCCTTAGTACACGTTTATACAATGAAAGAAAACGTTTGAAAGCCATATCTTTTCGCCATGTTCTTAATCTTATTATTGACTCAGTGCCAGAATAGATGTCATACTGATTTCTTAATAATATTCAGCTCTGGCGTTAAGGCACTTGTTCATGGACAGCATCAAATTTTAGCTAACACGGGGATTTTTTTTTCGACATTTTTACTGTAAACATATTTGAAACATTAATCGGCCTAACGTATTATGAATCCATCCTCCCGATTGTACCACAGATCGGTTACTTTTCTGGGAGGAAGTGCTTTTACACACACGTTAGATGTCTGAACCCGAATCGGACAAAAGCTTAAATACCTGAACTTAAGCATCAAAAGGTTACAGCGCTTATATTCCCATACACTATAGGTAAACATCCTGTCATTATCCACATATCTATACAAGCACTAACACAAGCATTGTAATGTATATCTAAAAATTGCTGTTTGCTGACCCGAAGTTGGTACGATTTATTCCGAAACTACCATTGCGCCGGTACGCTGTTTTATAAGGTTTGATCAGAGATTGTCAAGCTTTTATGCAAATATTCAAAGTAAAACCTTGCAATTCGTACCTTAATAAAAAAAAACAACTCTATCGCTTCGTGTCTCTCGTTTTCTCTTTGTCTCTTTTTCTCCCGATTTGTCTGCTCCTGGCTATCTGCCTATCTTCTTTATCATATTTTTTTATTACATTCCAATGTAAAATGTGGGATCATCTCCTATTGAGACGTAGTCGTTCTCTGCTATTTTTCAGGTAAAGATGTATATTATGATTGGGACTTTGGCGACGGCAACATGAAGACCACACAGATTCCAGCAGTGACGCATAAGTTTCTCTCCAAGGGAGCATACAATATTTCAGTCATGGCGCGGAACCTCATCAGCGCATCGTTCAATTCAAGTTTCATCGTTATCGAAGACCGCCTTGACAACCTAGGGCTATATACGGTTCCCACCGCAACCAACAAAATAACCAGTATTTCCATGACAATGTCAAATGGGTCTGATTATATTTGTAATTGGTATATTGATGGAGATAAAGAAACAACACAAGAAGGAAAGCTACTAGTCAAACAAAGATTTTCCAGAGAAGGCATTCACCTCGTGACCGTTACATGCCATAATAATATTAGTTCCGAAAATGCAACTGCATTCCAAATCATCCAAGATGCTATCGCGGGACTGAAACTAATTGAGACATCCACAGCAACTGGGAAATCTTTTATACTTAAGTTTTCAATCATAGAAGGTACCAACGCTACTTTCCGTGTAGAATTCGACGACGCGAACATACAGTATAGTTATGATGAGGACGAGAAAGAAGGTAGATCCGCCATGATATCGGGGCAAGCTGCTGGGATACATTATGTTAATGTTTATGCCGAAAATCTCGTCTCCAACATGTCGATCAGAGCCAACTTTACAATTAAAAGTGAAATCACTGGCGCAACTTGCAACATATCCCGAGAAAAGGCTTTTGAACAGGATTCTGTGCAATTCAATGTGACAATGGCAACTGGAACCGGCGTCCAAGTAGAGATAGATTTCGGAGATGGTGAAAACGAGACGTTCAAGATGGGTCAGTCGGCAGTATGGCCGGCAGGTTTCGTCCAGTTGTTCACGCACAAGTACACGAAGACAGGGGTATATATCGCCAATGTAAAGATCTCCAATGGAATAAGTGAACAGAACTGCACCCATAAAATCACCGTGTACAACAAAATACAAAACCTAGTAATAGTACAAAATAAATCGATAGAGTTTTCAAAGAGGATGGGGCGGGCATGTGTGACATTTAAGACGATAACAACTCCACCTCTGGGGCAATGGCCGTACAGGGCAGTGGTTCAGTTTGACTTTGGAGACAGAGAAAAAAAAAGAGAGGTAGACCTTGACGAAGGGAAATGTTTCCCCCATATTTTTAAGGCAGTTGGGGAATACAACGTCACTGCTAACGTGTCTAATCCACTCATGTTTGTAGAACTGCATGTTGTTGTCTATGTGGTGGAGAGGATCCAAGAACTCAGCATCAACAGTCCCCTAAAGGCGATCAAAACAGGAGACCAAGCCAACCTTGCTGCTACTTTTGAGCAGGGAAATCCCATCAGCTTTTCTTGGGATTTCGGAGATGGTGAAACGTTTGGAAATCACAAGTCAGGTGAGTGCTGTCATTAGAAATTATTGATTAAAAACACGTTTTAGTCGTAAAATGCCAAGACCAAATTGACTGCGTCTTTTATACCGATTGTTTCACGTTTCTTTCATTTGCGATTGCGTAGGTGTCTTGTTTATTCTGCATTCAAAGACTTGCTCCCTGGATAGTTTTGTTGGCACCACATACATATATGTAATTGTCCCTAGAAATCCTGTACTGTGATAAAGGCACGCTTTATGAGTGTACGAATGAATGCTTTGCATCTGCATCACAAATTTTCTAATGCATGGTCCGGCTTCATGAGTGTGCTACCGTCATTGGACAGTAACGGATTAAACTTAACAATTGGTGCGGCATTGTCATGTCTTCGCCGGCATGGATGGGACTGGCTTTACGGCTGGTTAGATCTTCATTAAATATAAGCTCAAGAGCCTTGTACTTATTTACTTGGAATGCATTTACGCTTGGACTGAGACAGAATGACAAATATTAATGCAGTATCCCGTATAGACATCTCCAGACTGTTATCAGAAGCATTATGGCGTTTCTTTTGTGTTCATTTACCACATTGATGTTCCAATTGACAACGGAGAACTATGATTAACTCCAATTTACCATGGTTGGATCCTCACATACCGATTATGACTATTATAAATGCTGAATAGAGCCTATTCAACTTGGATTGATCACTTATATATTTGTCCATGCTCTATTGGTGCGTTGCAGGTTCATTTAAGCATAGGAAAGAATATGCAGGCTCGCAATCTTTTTTTTATTACCAGCCGTCATTGGATGATGATGATGATGATGATGATGACGACGACGACGACGACGACGACGACGACGACGACGCAAATATGGTCGATAGAAGCTGTTGACCTATTCCACAGAGGGCTAAGATTAGTGGTTTGAGACAATTTTCACCAGTCTATGCCGCGCCGAAAACGATTTATTTTTTTAGATATTGACTTTCATGTTGGTAAGAAATAGGTGGCTTGGAATACTATGATCTGTCTGATGCCTTTCCCCTCAGATTTTGAACGCGAGCCGACACAAAGTGTTGCTGTATATTGCTCCATATAAAAACGTGGGGGATCTCGAATATGTCTTTTATGTTTTTTTGTTTTTCAAAATGAAATCAGTTTATTTGCATACTACAACTAATACAAACACAATGCATATAAAAACAGAGTTGAAATCCTATTGGGTTTATTGACTCTGCGGGGTATCCATGAACATAAAACAAAAAGAAAGTTACCAATACATCGAGGTAAATATAAATGCAACTTTAAACAATAATCAAATTCAAAGACATTGTACACAAACAATACTAATTCAGGGCGACAATTGCAAAATGTTAGGTCATTGTCAGATATAAGTACTGTTGGGAAGATATTTGTAATGTTGGTAAGAACTCTAGTAATGTTGATATGATATCAGTGACTCAGATCAAAATCCTTCAGACAGTGACATTCTTTGAAACCCATACACGTTCAAGCGTGCTCGTGATAAATTTATATATATATATATATATATATATATAGGGTTCGCTCCAAATTCACTATAGGCACAGAGCAACTAGGGCCTATTATGACACTTTTCTTAATCTGGACGTAGCAAGTTTGATAGAAGTACAAGAATGGTTGGACTTATATGGCCAAAAAACCTAATGACTTTGTTTAATCTCGACAAATTTACAAATTAAACACCATATCCCGTGTAGCTTTTGGTGAGACATCTTGACGTCAAGCTTGCCAATGGGTCCCCCGAAATTGCAACGAGTTTGGCTTGCATGAACAAATAGACGTTTCCTTTCAGAAGAAAAAAAAGTATGCAATAAATGCGCTGGCCGATCCTTCTTTGGATACTATGGTTGTGCACCTGACAGTCTGTCAAATAAAGTGCTTATCGTCCTTGCGAACTGACCACTATAAACAAGGCTTACAGATCAATGGGCAAAACAGGGGCCACGTGGTCTTTTCAAATGTAATGCCTGTGTATTTGTACAGTGATCAACTATGTCATAAAAATGTACAGTGCCATCTGCACATGTACATCTATAAGCAGAAGTTCTACCGAAGAAAATATGGTCCCTCCTGATCTTAACATATATAACATTGTACCGTCTAGTGCTCAAAAGCACAATAACAAAGCAGCATGATGGCTTGATGGTAGTTGTCTCCTTTCTCACGTGCAAAATAGGAGAGTTCTTGTTTATTGTTCTTAAAATTTACCGCGAATTTAAACAAGGAAAAAAAAGACTATATGATCTGGTGTTTCAGAGACATTGCCTTAAACTCTACAGAAGAATGAGTGGAATTGATTGATCCTGAGAGAACTTGGAAATGAACATTGTACTGTGGGCACTGGACATTTTTTGTTTTGTTTTGCAACACGCGACATGTTGGAGTAAAAGTGCCGTAACTTTTTTATTTTTACAATCAATGCAAAATGATCAGCATGACTTTTGCTGAGTAAGACCTTCTCTACATTTCGATGTAATTTCTTTGTCATTTTTATTTTAAACAAAAACTCGTGCCCTACACCCTAACAAAGTGAATATATCGATCTCAATCAAGAATTGATCAGTACGGTCAAGCCTCTGTGAATAAAATTGCATGGGTATCGGTACGCACATTTTCCTTGGTTTGCGTCACGAACGATGGTTCCTCTTTAATTTTTTCTTAAGATCGGTTGTGTGTCGTAATTGTCATAAAACTATAGTGGTAGACTTTGTTTGTAACTTTCTTAAACGCACTTTGTCGCCGTTACTGATAAACTGTGAACATGATCAACACATGCTGCAGCGGTATTTTCACCGGAGCCATGTTTACCTGCAGCTGGCGTATTTTACTCACTTTCCGAAAAAATGGACCCTCTGCTCTATTGTACGCCAACACTGGCAGTATGTCATCATTCAGACCAATTTATAGCGTTAGATTTTGTTTCTTGCTTCAAAAAATTGTCCGTAATTGTCACTTATTTTCATACAAATGTCGCCCATCTTTCAAGCCTGAGTTCATAACACGAGGTAGCGAGTACTCCAGAACAAATCATCGGTAGAAAAACGACGCATTCGATTGGACGGCAAACACCATGTGATAGATTCCGGCCCCCTTGACTGACCAAAAATATTCCGGAGAGTCGTCTTCGGTAGTTTCCAACTAAAATAGCAACGTATCTGTTTGAAATAGAAGCAGTTTTGGTGGGGTTTCCCCTAAAATACTTTTGTTTCAGCCAATGGGAGGGCTTGTTCTTAAAATGGACAAGTTTCTCAGCATTTTGACGATGTGAAGAACATGGCGGGTAGACAAGAAAAGACTGAGACCGCGACGATGAAATCACCCTCTTTTTGCGCAGTTTGGCAAAGTTACATCATTCAGTTGTCACAAACAACGGCCCGACCACTGATTTAAATCATCGTAGAAGGAAAATTTCATTTTTAACGCAAAATCGACAAGAACTGACGTTTCTCCACAATAAAATGTGTGTGCCTGCATGTAATTTGGAAATAACAACACGCGCTGTTCGAGTAGGCCTCCACTCGAAACCTGGCTTGCTTGGAGTTAAATCAGGTCCACGACATGCCTTGGATTGAATACACCAACATTGGTCCGCTCCACGTAATACACTTAGACAAGCCGCTGTTATCACTGTCTGCTGATCACCGTATGTATGTGTACACAAACACAGGTGTTTAAACGTTACCGTATGTCTACTCGAATACACACTTGGCTGATCCCAAACCACGCCTCACTTTCTCTTAAACAGTTTTATTGCCCACAGACAAAATTGGCCCGTTTAGCGTCCTTTCCCAATGTGCTTTTGTGCTTCCTCTTGGTTCGACCAATTAGCACAACGTGCAGCATCGCACGCAATACAAGTGAACCCATCAAAGGACGGCATAAGCTGGGCCAACAGAATATCAACGTCGAGTCGCGGTTGCTATGGAGGTAGCCTACATTGTTGTTATTGTTGCTTTCAGCAAGACCAGTGCGCAAACTGATAATATTGTCTAAATTGTCATATTCCCCCGTTGGTTTTTCAACTTTACACAACTATGCTGGACGTTAAACTTGGAGATTCATAATCCATTGATGAGCAATTTATGACGACAATCACATTTTATGATTCGTCGGTTGATTATACTGTTTGGAGGCCGAAAGTGCAACTGTGTAGTGTTAGTTGTGTGTGTGTGTGTGTGTGTGTGTGTGTGTGTGTTTTGTTTTTGTTTTTGTTTGCTTTTTTTTTCATGCTTCACCAAATAACGTTATTTTCAGCGGTATTCCGATTTAATTTCTACCCATAGATTAGATGAAGGTGAATGTTTACTAGCATCCGCATAAACTGTGAAAGGCTGAACAAAAATAAGCATAGATCTACCACGCACTAAGTAACCAACCAGTGGAACATCCTTGTTAGGTTGTATGCGCGTTTATTTTAACATTCCTTGTTTTTCTTGTCCGCTTATGACAGTATACGGGCAGCTGTCTGTGCGGGAAAACAGGGTATTACTAGTATTTTGGAAATAAAGAATGCTTAGTACTTGGAGATGAAACTTTATTCTTGTAACCAATTTAGGCAGCACTAAATGAATATGACTTTGGTATTTGTTAACTTAAATTTCTGCAAACGGCACTTATTTTTGTGATAAAGGGGGTATCTATCTCTGTCTGTGACAATGATATGTCCGTGTGTCCTCCGCGATTGACAGGCGTGAGCCCCGTGCCTTTTGGCGGGAAAAAAATATATGTGTCTCGAATGGACAAATGATTAAGCGAGCAAAAAAAAAAGAAGAAGGAAGGATCAACCAAAAATAATAATCCAATGCAGGATGATTCGTAGAATTCTTTATTATATGAGTGTTCTTTTCATTTGTCCTAAGTATTGCGTAAGCTTACAAACATTGTACTATCCATGAAACGGCCGAAATTCCTGCCAGAAAGTGTTTGCCAACACATTTGTGAGCCTGGTAGTCCATTAGCCGCCTCTTGGTGAATAAGGTGTTTACGTGGGTTTCTGAGACGGTGGACAGACTGTAAATTTTCTGCCGTTTTTTGTCTCAGTATATTCGATCGCTGGAATTGTATTTATCGGCATAATAAATGAGTTTGTGACATGATAAATACATTAACATAGAAAATATTCATAACTACGGGTGATGCGGTATGGGAGGATGTTCCAAACGTACAGATCATTAGTTACAGCATTGTATTTTGTATTGTATTGTAAACATATTTATTTAGAAAAAAAACTGGATTGCCCAATAGCCATTGAGTGGCTAATCGAGGGGGTCTCCAGACATAATCACATACAGAATGCTATGTACCAGACGCACGGGGCAATACAATATTCTGTTTGCAGGTACATTCACACAGATGGTTACAGAAAACAGGGGGTAACAATACACCTGTTTGCAGCTAAGTTCGCATAGATGATTACAGAAGACGAGGATAACATTAAATCAATAATACAAAGTATGCCCTCCCTCTCGAGGGGGGGGGGGGCCTTGGCAAAACATAGATATCAGTCAACGAATCGTCTGCTCTGGATAATATAAAATTGTACTGCAGCAAAAATATCAGCGTTTGATTCGTCCGTAAGATCAACACTACCACATAGCATGATCTCCATGAGTTTATTGCTATCTAGGTTGAGTTACAAGTTTGGATGAGCACCAGGAGCTAGCACATTAGTAACAGATCTCAGCAGGTGCAGTCTGGGTAAATCATACAGGGGACAAAACAGAAGAAAGTGACTTGTATCCTCTTTTAAGAAGTTGCACGCGCAAGCTGCAGAGGGCAAAATATTGAACTCATATATTAAGCGAAAATGAAGTTTTGATCGTCCTAGGCGTAGCTGTGTATGAACAATGTTAGCAAAACGATCCCCGAACGGGAAATATTTTGGAATCTTGTGGCGGAAAAACAGAAGTTTCGTTAATTTTGTCTTGAAGATTGAAAGAGTGGTAGATATTTTAACTTCGTCCGGCAGTTCATTCCATAGGGATATAGTAGAGGGCAGAAACGAATGAGAGTAACGGTCAGTCCTACACTTGATTAGTCTAAGTTGAAGGGAATTTCGGAGCGGGCGGCCTGCTTGGGTGAAAACGTAATTGGGGATAAGGTCATACAGGTAGGGAGGGGTGAGTTTATTCAGCATCTTAAACAGAAGTGTTAGTTTGTAGAATTTCCTGCGCGTGTGCAACGGCTCCCAACCTATTTCAGGTAGAAGCCTACCTTTTGAAGTAAATTTCATAGCACCAGTGAAGATTCTGGCTGCTTCGTACTGTAACTCTTCCAGCAGTTCGGATAGTTATTGGCTGCAGTTATCAAACAAAACGCACCCATATTCCAAAATTGGGCGGATCATGGGCAAATGCAATTTTTCCAGGGTTCCCTAGAAAGTTTGAATTTAAGTCTTTTTAGGAGAGACAGGCGTTTGCTTGCTTTCGTGACAATGGGATTTATATGAAGGTGCCACGTTAAGTTGTGAGGAAGAGTAATGCCTAAATGGGTGTGGCTTGAAGCATCGGGTATTGCAGAGTTACCAAGGTACAGGGTAAGATGATTTTCTTTGTTTCTTTTACAAGAGAACAAAACGGAGAGGGATTTGATAGCGCTAAAAGTCATTCCCCACAGCCGACCCCAGCTGGATAGGCGACCAAGATCAGTATTAATACGAGCCCCAGAAGCTTCACGATCATGGACAATTTCAAGAATGCTGGAGTCATCTGCAAAGAGCCTTATGTCACATGTTATATTATCAACAATGTCAGTAATGTAAATTAAGAATAGGAGAGGCCCAAGGATAGAGCCCTAGGGCACACCAGCTTCGATAGGTAACCACGAAGAGCTTTGACCATGTATGACAACTCTTTGTTGGCGATTACTGACATAACTTTCAAACCAGTTGATGATGGGTGCGGTAATGCCAAGTTGACGCATTTTGATGAGAAGACCTACATGCCATACACGGTCAAAAGCTTTGCATATATCGAGAAAAACCATTCTGGCCTCTTCGCTAAGTTCCAAACCGTTCTAGATTTTATGCACGATACTGATTAGTTGGTTTATTGTGCAATCGTTGGAGACGAAGCCGGAATTTTGCCTGGTCAAGAGGTTATTTTCCATTAAATGCTCATAGTTTGTTATACACCAATCTTTCAAAAACCTTAGAAACGTTACATAATAGGGATATTGGCCGGTAGTTCGATTTAAGTTGAATATCAGATTTCTTGTAAACAGGACAGATATTTGACTTTTTCCATTGCATGGGAAATTCACCAAGGGACAGTGAACTGTTAAACAATTTGGTTAAATACTTATGAATGCCAGGAGCAGATTGTTTCAGCAAGGAATTACTGAGACCATCAGGGCCAGTTGCAGGGGTAGTTTTAAGTGAGACAAGAACTTTACAAACATCGTTTTCGTTTACTTCGAAAGGTTGCAACGTGGCATCTGTGCGATATTCAAAAACTGGCAAGGGGAGTGGGTCATTCTCTTCAGGAATCCTACACTGGCTGACAAAAAATTGATTGAAGACTTCACTTTCTCGCTATTGTTGGATACAATTATGTCGTTTTCAATCAGAGGTGGAATGTTTGGATGCAGTTTGCGTCCTAATAGAGACTTTGTAAGGTTCCACCACCTTTTGGCATTTATTTCTTTGCTGTCAGCTCTGTCCGAAGTTTGGAGAAATATACCCATATAGCCTTCTTATTCGCCGAAACAGAAACATTGCAATACCGCTTATAAAACTGGTAGAGCCTATCCGTGATAGGGGATGGGTTTCTATTGTCTTTCTTTGCAGATTTTTCGTATCTTTTCCAGGCGCGATTCCGTCTTCGAATTAGGCATTTGGTATTGCTGGTAAGCCACGGTTTATCTTTAGGCCTAATGAGAACATCTTTACAAGATATAAGTTCTTTGGCGGTATCACGAAAGAGTTGGGTCCAAGACTCTACTTGATCTTCAACTGAAGTAAATAAGTCAAAGCCAACGTCCCAGTGGGCGTTTGACAGTGTCTCATTAAGGTCATTAAAATTTCCTCTTTTATAATCCCAAAAGGTTCTTTTGAATGCCAGGTCGTTAGGAAAGGAATTTGAAATGGTGCAAAATATAACCGAATGATCGCAACTAGCTGTTGGGTGAAGCACACCACTATTTACAATAAATCCGGGGGAGTCCGTTATAAGGAGATCTAATAAACTATTGGAGAAGTCGGTTGAACGCGTAGGTTCATCTATAATTTGAAATAAATGATTACGTGTTGCTAGGTCAACAAGCTTCGTGCCTAGCTCACTATCGGCATGATCAGAATCCCAACGGAAGCAGCGATCATAAAAGTCGCCAGTAATTATGAGAATTTTGGGGTTTAATTCCAAGGCTCTCGTTATGGAGTCAGATAGATTGTGTAGAAATGCGTCCCTTCCGATCGCTAACTGACCGGGTGGACGGTAGTACACCCCCAACAAGAGCCAAACCACGATTTGTAGAAATTTCAGCCCATACGCATTCGCAATGTTGTGATTCAAGATCAAATGGCAACGCCACCACCAGGGCCGGCCCGGTCCCTTCGAAGGGGAGGCTGATAGCCTTGCATTAACAATAATTGTTCTGGGTAGCTAGAATCGGCCCACGTTTCAGATAACGTGATTATATCCATATTTTCAGTTTGGGCGAGAAAGTGTAGTTTATCCAGCTTTCCATCACTTTTGAGACTACGAATATTGATGCGACAGAGCTTAATTTTTTAATGTTCTGCGGACCTGGATTTACATAGATGTCATTGATCAATGCGCTGTAGATCAGATTGGTGCATCTCAGTCACTCCTTGCCCTATTATTTCTAATACTGCTACACGCTACTTATTTCTGCATGCGACACGCCTTGATGGTACTGACCATGGCTGACAAGAAAAAGTAATGAAGTACCATCAAGGCGTGTCGCATGCAGAAATAAGTAGCTGACAAGAAAAAGTAATGAAGTACCATCAAGGCGTGTCGCATGTAGAAATAAGTAGCGTGGTGCAGTATTAGAAATAATAGGGCAAGGAGTGACAGAGATGCACCAATCTGATCTACAGCGCATTGATCAATGACAATTTTCAGCAGTAATTTGGAAATATGAAGTAACCCAATGGCCGCTCGGTATTGTTCAAGACAACAACGCATGACTGAGTGGCATATGAGAGGTTTTACCTGCAACTACTGAGAAGTGTTGTGTGTTCGTTTCTGTCACAAAGGTAGCAAGAATATCGTGTAAAAATTGGATTTCAAGCTAACCATAATCATTTAAAGATAAACTGTGCTATGAAAAATGGTATACATGTAACTTGGCAAACAGACTAACAAAAATAAGAATCACATATATGACAAAAGCGAAGAAAACTAATGTAGGTAGCAAGGTAAGGATCATATGCAAAAGCAATTGAATGACTGGATGTAACAATGATGTACAAGTATCATTAGATATGTAATAACGAGGTTGACAGGAATATTAGCCTCGTGTTATATGACTCAAGTTGGATGGCGTACGTAGGAACATACAATGGTGAGTACACCAGTTTCGTGTAAAGCATTTAGTTGCATTAATACTGTAAAACTAGGATTCTATGTGCATCAAAGTACCAATAAACGAAGAAAATGCTTAGGTGCATAGAAATGTATGCTGTCCCATCATTAAATCTGGGTTGTACATGTTGCAAGTCAGGAAATACATAGGTACATACCAGATCACATAAAACATAACTGTGGGACTCAGCAATAATAAATTAAATGTATCCGTTAGATATATAGTAACGAGGTTGACAAGAATAAGCCTCAGGTACTAAGACTCAGTTTAGATGACGTACATGGGAACAACCCATGGTAGGTACACCAATTCCTTACAAGCGTTTGAGTTGCAATATTACAATAAAACTAGGATTCAATATGCATCAGAATACTAATAATCATAGGATATGGTCAGCAATACACGTTTTCGCATCAATAGATCTACGTTGATTGAGTTGGAAGTCAGAAAGTACATAAACACATGCCCGATCACGTATTGCATTTAACTATATACAAGACGGATGCAATAATAATGTAAGCGTATCAATTTAAACATATAACATGAGGATGAAGAGAAAAGAAAAAGTCCCATATTACGCACATTTATAAGTTAGGTTGCCTAAGAACGAAATCTCAATGAATTGCATGACAGAGCGAGAAAACAGAATAGTTGGACAGCTGATTTTAACTTAAGCCAAAATTTTAACATCAATTTCAGCATCACGAGAGGGGTTCATATAGGTGTTGCCTGCTCCCTAGTCGTTTTTTCTTTCAAGAAATAAAATAAGTTTAAACCTCTATTAAAAAACTTAACGTGTAAACATAATTTTGTATATAAAATTTTAGGGGACCCACAAGTCTAACTTGGGTTTTTTTAATCCCTCGTCACAGTTTAACTAAGTTTCTTTATCTGTTATTGTTTACTAATTTTACAAAATTTAGCGTGTCATGGCAGATCTATGAAATTTTTTTATTTATTTTTTTTATTTTTTATTTATTTATTTATTTATTTATTTATTTATTTATTTATTTATTTGTTCGTTCGTTCGTTCGTCCGTTCATTTATTTATTTTGTTTGTTTGTATTGAATGACGGTTCCCCAAATTTTGTTTTATTACAGCTTAAACTGCTGTGATCGACTGGTACTCACATTTTTTCGCGAATGACAAGCCTTCAATTTTTATCCCGTATTGCAGCTCTATGTTAAACAAAACTGAACTTCATTTTGGATTCAATTACTTCGTGATATGTGATGCTTGGGAGCAGAATTACCAGAAGTTTCGCTTATTTCTCAATCCCTTTTTTTTTGCACTTTCAAACAAAAGCATATTTAAAATAATGTTAAGTGTCCAATGAAACTCATCCCTTGTATAATGGCATGGTTTCCTATTATCGTCATTGTTGCACAGAGGCAAGCAATATACTCACCCAGTCTTGAAATCAACACTGAAAGACTCTTAAGAGCCAGGTATGGTTAATATGTGTATCACAAAACTTGCAAAACTCACTTGCAAGGAATTTGGCGGCTTGAACAGCGTGTCTGACAGCGTTAGTGAACACGTGGATTGGACCCGACAGGTCCTAATGCTTGCTGTAATTTCAGGATGAGATGCCCAAAATATTTGATTTGACGATACCAACTCCCCACAAGAACTAGGTAGCCTTAGGTTTAACCATGGACATTTTTTTTACATAAAAACTACTAAAGTTACTGAAAAATATCAATTTTTTTAATCATTAAATTAAGTTTTTTGTTGTTTGTGTTGTTTTTGTTGTTTAGAATATATAAAATCAAATTAATATTGCTGTAGTGATTAATATGCCAAGATCAACACTGTGCAAGATTTGATTTTTTAATCGACAAATAAATTATTTTGAAAAAAAAAATCTTAAAAATGTATGGTATTAGTAGTTAGTATGAAGAAAACATAAATCTGGTTCAACTCAAAGCTACCTTATTTTTGGGAACAGTTGTTAGTTGCAATATTTGAATCACCTGATAACTGACCTTTCAGTAAAAATTTTGACCTGTAGGATCCGATTTAGGCGCTAACTAGCGTCAGACACTCTATACATATCTGGATATTTAAGGATAAGATCGTTTACACCAGATGGGGCACTAAAACCTATGCAGTCACTAAAATGCAAAGCTGCTTTTTCATAATGAAAAAGATATTGCAGCCCTATATTTCCCAAATTTCCCACTTTTTCATTCTTCTTATATCTCTTACATCTTATTCTACGTGTATATTATGTTATGTTTGTTTGTGTACTTCAATACGTTTTATCGGGGGGGGGGGGGTAACAGAAATATAAATGTGGGACACGGTCATATTAAGTTGATCGTAAAATGAATTAAAGCGTACTCTGTATACTACATACTCCAATAAGACTGATAACGTTTTGATATAAGCTCAAAGCTACATTTATGAACACGTCATGGCACATGTATACATTTTTTTTTCTTATTACATTCAAAGACTTTAAACCCGCCCATACAGCGGAGCATCTGTTGTTTCTACTATGGGTCACAGCTTGGATGTGGACAGTTTCTTTCTTTCTTTCTTTCCTTTCTATTACATCGTTGAGCTGCTCAATAAGACTTGTATTATTAAAGTATATTATGTTATAATGAAGTGAGACACATGGATTCGAACCCGTCGCCTTTCGAATGTAAGCTATCCACTCTAACCATTGTGCCACACAAGTACTTGACACTTTCGGTCAGTTGGCAGACAATTGGCCGTGGTATGATAATCGCTGCTGAGCCATAGAGCTAAGGAGATCATGTAATTACTATGAAAATTCAGTTAATGTTGATAACACCATACACATCCGTTTTTCAACACTTTAAGTTTATTATGATTTAAAGAGAATATGCAATGCAAGTCTTATAATAATGCTCATACTACTACTTCTAATAATAATAATAATAATAATAATAATAATAATAATAATTATTATTATTATTATTATTATTATTATTATTATTATTATTATTATTGTTATTATTATTATTATTATTATTATTATTATTATTATAATAATTATTATTATTATTATTATTATTATTATTATTATTATTATTATTATTATAAATATAAGAAATAGAAATGATGATAAAAACATGATAATAATAATAGTTTATTGCACGCCCTTTCTTTTGAGAAAATAAAATACAGCAAAAAGATCGAAATAATATAATAAGGATGACCGTCATTTTGTTGAAGGTACGTTCTCCATAGTATAATAATAGATTTCTTGTTTGATGGTAGTAAATAAATAAATAAATCATTATTATAATAAATAAATAGATAGATAGATGGATGGATGGATGGATGGATGGATGGATGGATGGATGGATGGATGGATGGATGGATGGATGGATGGATAGATAGATAGATAGATAGATAGATAGATAGATAGATAGATAGATAGATAGATAGATAGATAGATAGATAGATAGATAGATAGATAGATAGATAGATAGATAGATAGATAGATAAATAAATAAATAAATAATGGAAGTCCCCCAAAAATCGTGCATTCTAACGCATGCTGATTCGAGCGCGCACCCCTACTTCAGACGTACACCGTCCTAGCCATTATGCCACATGGCTGACTGGCTTGTGAACAATATATTAGAGTGAGTATTCGTAACGCTTGAGTGTTGTTTGCCACGCGCATGAATTCCCTTTTCGAATAAAGCAGTCATAAAGAACTGCTACTTTTTCATTCATTATTACTCGTCGATTTAAAGATCAGTGAGAATGCTATATCTTTATAGGTCTATAATTACCGAATGGTTACAGCATTTTTCCCCGTTGTTCTAAAAACAACAATAGCAAATTACATGTCGCCTGCAATGCATGGTCCTCCCCTTATTGAACTCACTGCTTTCGTGTTTCAACCAATATCGGGACTTTTCGCACTTTTTCGCTCTTCGGGAAAATGTTGAAGCAGCCCTATGAGTGACTGAGTTACGTACCTCGAACTGCTGGTCAGCCGTCCAAAGACACAAACAATTTTTCATCTACCTGTGACGATATTTTATTCACAACCTCTCGTACGCAACCTAATAATTTATTACTGCCAGCTTGCGCAAATATGTATCCCAGAGAAATATACTCAAAGCTATCTATGATTTACTGTGTGTGCCTTCAATAGCCCATTTATTGAACACACAATACCTATACAGTCTATATCCATGGATTATTTGATGCTTTGTCGGCATAACTGAAATTTTGTTCGTCGGTTCTACTTTTACACTCGCTTTGATTTAAAATTTGTTGACGCAAAATTGGTTACCATTGAAAAACCAAACTTTTTTTTTTTTGTTCAAAATGCTAACGAATAGAAAGATGTTTAACGGGGTAGATATAGTATTTCTGTCTCACATGATTACAGTTGTATTTGGTCCCGTGCCAGGAGCCTTTTCGATTTTTCTATTGCATGGACGTGAAGCATTTAGCTCCCGATATTTTTAGCCGCAGTTGCTTTTGAGTTGAAATTAAATATCGATTCGACACGGCACAAAGGCGTTTTTCTGTTCCTCTTTGTCCTGTGTGATTGTGTATTCTATTGAGTTTATGGAATTGTGGAGGAGTAAACATTTAGATCTCCACGTGAATTGTGTACGGTTCCCAGGGATATCAACTTAGCCGTAACTTGAGTTCAAGCGATATCGTGTGTATACCGTTTCATTAATTATTGATTGGCCATCAAGTGTGCTTCCAGCAGTCAACATGACTTTTCACTGATGGATAAAGTTAATTTCAGCATAATCCTCCTTATCTGCATGTATGGGTGTTTCATGCTGTTTCCATTCTGTATATTTGATTTACTCGTGTTATTACCACTTTGCATGTGTCACATTCTCGTATTTTTCTCTGGTCTGCGACATTGTTTCTAGTCTTTCTTTCTGGGTCACTCATGCTAAATTCCTGATGAAAAAAAAAAGAGAACACCTTCATTGGTTTAGCATGCAGTATGATAAATACAATGTTTTATAAGAATTGGATACACCACTGTAGGTTTATACAGAGAGGCCATACAAGGAACACAAGTTCATGTTTGAATGGAGGACAAACATCGTGCCGAAAATGGGTTCAAGTTCAGAATTTGGTGATCATTATGTCTGACATTGAGGTTCAAAAGGGCTTCAAGATGTGCTCGCCAACAGTGTGTCAATGCATTTGGAGTAGAATTGCTGAGGGCAAAAAAGGGGTGATCACTGCATTTCATAGTGCAAATGTCCCACTTGGCCCAAGTCTTTCCTAGGGCAAAATGGAAAAAAAAATCCACAAAGACACTCTGTCTTTCTGCTTAAAGTCAACTAATTAGCATCAATTATACAAATTAACAGCTGAAGGAAAGGGCCACCTAACTTTGCAACCCATTACCAAAACATTTTTATGTGTAAATAATTGCAACTAATTTAATGCTACGAAATGAATGATACCAAATGCATTTCAGAGGTCATTTTGACCTTCAAAATTCAAGATGGCCGCCAGTTACTATCCTTTCTTCAGGCATTTTGTGTGTAACTTTAGAACCGTGTGAGCAAAAGCTTTATATAAAACACCAATTTATACTATTTTGGGGGTGTGGAACTCATTTCTGGCATTGCATGTGCGATTGAAGGTGATTGAAAGATGACAGGTGAAAAAATCTGAATTGCTTTGAAGTTATGGAAGTTGGTGTTTTTTGATCCAACCTGATGTGTGTTCCCCGTGTTCCCTGATGTCAAAACTAAGAGCAGTTTATGCCCCACTATCATCAGTCATTAATAATTCTCATTTCTAAGTGAATACAGTTAAATTGCCTGAATGCTCGCGTTCCGAGTTACGGATTTATTTTAACACCAGGCTTCGCATGGTAGATTTTTGCCCTCCGCGCATGCCCGACATGCCTGGTAACGCAATTCCGCGGTCAAGCTTTCCCGGGGTAATAGAAGGCCGTGACCAACACAGCGTGACGGCGAAACCCATATTGTACCATGCCTCCTTTGTTTCCTCAAGGGATACATATATGTCACCTGCTCACACATATATCCCTGCTTTAATTTCCGTAGCTAAATTTCAACACAGGACTGATTTGCTTTGGTGAATACATTTTAAAATGCATTTATATTCATGAAAACAAAGAAGGCATGGTATAAAAGGATACATCCTTTGTTCTCGTGATATCTCTGGAATCCTGCTTTTTTAAATCCCGGAGCGAAGCGAACTTGGGATGTATCCTCTTCAGAGAATCGACGTGCAACAGTGATCGTTCAGTTTCAGTGAACATGGCGGGAAATACGGACGACGGAGGAGCGGCGATTAACGTGATTGAACAGACGGAAAATGAACTAACTGTACGACAAATTCTAAAAGATGAAAGTGGTTGACCTTAAGTTTCTAAAGATTCGCGGAGTGCAGGGGTACAAATATGTGAAGAAATACCTAGTAGCTTTGGCCGTTCGAGCCTCTTGCCTTTAGGTGGACACTATTGAGGAGAAAGATGATACCATGGATGTGCGGAGAGCTCGATTGGAGTTTCCCGATGGAAAGAAGAAGGTGTCTCTGCCATACATATCTTCGATAACCTCCAAGACAAGAGACCTGAAAGAAATGCCAGTGCTTGAGATGCCCCATGTCATCGCCTACCTAATAAGCAAATGTGACTGGACACCAAACAATGTTCAGAAGTGCCGCGAATCCAGAGACTACCAACTTGCGGAACAGGGGCACATCCATGGGGTTAAGCTACACGTGCTGTCGAACTTTGTTTCGTGCAAACTTTTGTATGTGAAAGCACTTTGTCGAGACAAACCTCGCAGGGCGAGGCATCGTACCAGGTCTGGAATATCGTCACGGAAGAAGGGGTCATCCATACCGGAGGGTGCGAGTGTACAGCGTTAGAGGGCTTTAATATTAATAATTCGATATTTATTTATAGTTTAATGTCGCCAATCTTAAACAAATGATGATAATAATAATAATAATAATAATAATAATAATAATAATAATAATAATAATAATAATAATAATAATAATAATAATAATAATAATAATAATAGCTGATCTGAAAATGCTTGAAGGCCTACAGTGTGCCAGTGATCAGGTAACAAAGTTCGCAGACAGTGTATTGCGAATTTAGGTCAGGTGCTTTACTGTTAATTTCTGACTGCACCCGTCAAGCTGTAATCTGGTTAGTGGTCAGCCAAGCGCGAGGATCTTCAAAGCACTGGCAGAAGTGCGCCCTGGCCTAATCCCTCAGAACTCACCGAGTCAATCAAGGGTGACTTAATGCATGGTTAGTTTTGCCACAATGCAGGTCCCGATTTGTATAGGTTTTGTCTCAGGTTTTGTGTCAGTATTTTTCACAATGGCCGTGTTTTCTGCTATCTGAGGTACATCCTGGTACCTTACAGGTGTAGCCTGGCATGCTTTCTTGGAGTTGCACTTGTAGGTTATTGAAATAACCGGCGTTAAAAAATGACACCAACTTTCCCGTGTTAACCCAATGGGGCAAAATGGCGAGAGTTGAAAGTGTCCCCCGAGACTTGGAGAAACGTCCGTGACTTCGCGGGAACATGGTAGTCAGCGCCACCGATGGCAAAAATTGTCCCTATCTCGGAACTAAGCTATTAGCATAAATTATACTAATTAGTGTAAAAAAATTCATCCCAATATTTTAATCATTTAAAATGAAACGTGTGATTCATTAAGAGTGACTAATTTGAGGGTGTGAAAAGCATTTGACATCAATATTCACAAACAAGATGGCTGTTGGCACCCTTAGGAATTTAAATATATTAGTCTTTTGTGTTTTTCTTGAAGTCTGCATACAACAGATTTCTTGATGCTGAACAAGTCAACTGCTGTAGTCTATGTGCAGCCTGTTTTATTACTGCCCCGATTTTCCGCTTCTGTCCATCTGTAAGACAAAGTTTTCTAGCCACACCATTCATGTGTAACGAGTTCCCCCTCCCCCCCCCTTAAGCTGCAACCTCCCACTAGATGGGGATAGAAACAGGAGGCCCTTGATACTGCCCCGGTACCAGTTTATATGACACTTCCAACCATCTCATTGAAGTTACCCCAACTGGCAATCTATGGTTGTTTGAGTGAATGTTAACCCCCATGTTGATGTTGCATAAATGGGCAGCCATGTGTAATACTATGCAGGTGTGCGGATTGATATTCACATCAAGTAAATGGGTAAATATGATTCAATCATGATCAGAAGAGTTAAAAAAGCCATTCCTCAAACTGAATGAGTCTCATCCAGTGTATGCATAAGCATGAATGTTGATAAAACTACACATTGCAATATTTATCTTTTCACACTGGTGTGAATATCTTGAGGGGAAAAAACAACAAGAGAGTAAATACTATACATATATTTTCTGTTTAATGGTATTTAAAAAAAAATCTAAATTATTGGCATCAGGGTGATTTGTTTTGTTTCGCTAAGTATGTGTTCAGGGTGCCCGTGTTCCTCAAATGTCTGGTAATAGAGATATGACAAAAGACCCCTACAACTGCGACGAATGGGTTTATTTTTTGTTGCAGTGAGCCATAAATACACAGGACCAGGGCTGTATGTGGTGACCGTCACTGCCTCGAATCGTCTCAGTAATGTGACAGCCACTATGATCATCATCGTGCAAAACCCGGTCACTCGATCTTGCCCACCAACAACTAATAGTCCTCAAGTATTTCAACCAGGTAAGCGCATTTATATTCACACAGGCAAAACATCGGGAATTGTACTTATGTTTTGTCGTGAGCTTTATGAAATGGAGTGTATTTTTGAGGTCGTGATTCCTGACTACAACTCGGCAGCGTTGGAGCTTCAGTAATGTGTATCTATTTTTTTTTAACCAGAGCCTCAGCCCCAGTTAATAGCATAAAAGCAACTATGAACACAATCCGTAACTTTTTCCATAAAGATATTACCATTTGACAAAGGTAATAACAAGAGAGAGTTATCTTGCCCTGTCTATCATTAATTATAAGCAACAACAAATTGGAATTTCGTTGTAGTTTGTGCATATATCCTAAACTTATGTATTTCCAAAATTTAATGTATCTAAATTTTAGTTCGGATACAATTGCTGTATAAAGTCACGCGTTCTTATGGTCGTAGGCTGTATGCCCAAGAGGTAGCCCACAACAGGAGAAATATAGCAAAGTGTTTCAACAGAAAATAGAAATAAGAGGCTCCACAATAAACTGCATTATACCGTTTTTTGTTTTGTTTTGTTTTTTTTTTTTTTTTTTTTTTTTGTTTTTGTTTTTTTTTTTTGCTGATTCTCTATATTTGACTACTTAAAGCCCTTTGAACTATCATAGACTTACTCCAGCAATTAGATTATATGCAAAACAAAGTTTATGAATTAAACTTATAATGTTCTTATCTGCAAATGCGATAGTGTTTACCGAGATAGCTTTTTCTATGAAACTCACCTTTACAAGCTCTAATATGGGCAGAGTTATTTGATTGGGGTTTTTATGAAAATTCTATGTCTTATTCATTTTCCCAATGCTTAAATGGTTGATATTTTTCCCGAGGAAGCGTATGGGAGTATTTGACCATGGGACTCTTTTTTGTGTATGTTCGAGTTGAATCAACCAATGATTGATCAGTGAATGCAAAATCAGGGAAATTGGGAACGGGTTTCGGAGGGGAGTGCCTGTAACTACAAATGATCGCGTAAATATGGTTGCAGTACAATTCACGGTGAGACCGGTGCCTGGCTATCCGAAGTTCAGAATGATAGTGGCGTTGGACAACATTGACGACATTCTGTTGGCTTTCTGTATTTGCGCGAGATACGACTCTGGTACTACCGCAAGTACTGTGTCTGTGAAGGCGGCCAGTTGTAACCGGTGCTGTTAACAGTGTTCAGCAACATACGGGCACTTTCGGTGGCCGTCTGTAGTGAGAGGCGACTTGCTGTATTCAGTGGCCGTTGTGGAGGGCACCGTTAATCCGACACCAGAAAATCACCTAACGCTGTCCGCCAACGCCTTTCTCGCTCTGCCCAGTCCTTGGGTGGACTGACGACTGCCGCCAAATGCGGTCCAAAGGATTCCCATCGCCGCCGAGGGACACCGATCGGTGTCAAAAATAAATCAAAACTGGTTACGTCACAATACCAAGGTTGAGCAAGTAGCCCTATAGACATGTAATGACATCCTACATTCAATGATAATTTTCAAATTGATCTTAATAAAAAAATGAAACTTGTACAGTAACTCAGCGCCAGACTAGCTGTGCTCTTGCTGTGATGATTTACCAGGCAATTCATTTTTTCTGAAAAAAGATAAGAACCAATCGACTCATGTACCTAGAAATATATTTATCATGATTCGCATTCAAATTTCTAAATATAAATGAGGCAATCAAGAATTAAATTAGACATCAATTCTATATAACCTTTCGAATTCCACAAGCAAACTCTATTTTTGTCCCATTGGACGCCGTTATGAAGTACCTTGTGGCATAATTATATGCTAATTATATTGCTTATGCCGTAAACTTATGGCATTGCAATTGGTTTTATACCTTGATTAGTTACATGACTATACTCACAATACCAAGAGACACTGAACATATGTTCTACATGTCAATGTGTAGCATGGAATATGTACTGTTCCTTTTCAATGATAAATGCAAGGTGACATATTCAACGTGGTTTTGCCTGATAGGAAATCTGACATAAGTGATGGTCGGTTGAACATTCCGGCGTCGGATCTTTACCCCCAACAAAATGTCTTGGACAAATTCTGTCAAATTTTGCCTGGTGATTCATAATCTTCTGGTCTTTTCACCATATTCAACCACTACCGTCGTTTCTGTGTTTCTTTGGAGGAAAACCGTAGAAAGCTACCCCTTGCATTCAGGGCTATTTATCCAATTTACCCAGTTTTCTTGTGTCTGGCTTACAGTCAGGAAGTTTGCAATTGTAGGCTGTCATTGTGGCTGGTAAATACTTCCGTCGTACGTTGGGAAATAACGATCAACTTTGCTATGTCATTTCCCTGTACTTTAACTATGGCGCAATATGGCTGCTATATTGAAACGACCTAACCTGCCGCAAGGTGCACCGGGAAATGACCCTGGCGCTTTAGCGGCTACGACGGTATTAGCTAATTTGGACCTTACGTATTGGTTTACATTATACAAAATCCCCATTCGGATTGTTACTTACACACTGATTTAGATGCGAGTCAGAGCCTTTCTGTAAAGAACCAGAGTGATGCGAATGATATAAGATCTTGAAGGAACACCAGGTGAGCATATTATTAAGAAAAGAAGAATCATTGAAAAATAACAAATGTATGAGAATGCGAAGAGACCAATTTCAAAAATCAAGTGTGTCATGAAGGATGGGAGAACATTTTGGCCAGGTGGATTAAACAGGCGAGCTTGATTTTGAGTTGCGTGTCCATCATTCGCTGACGATCGGCATCTTCATACAAGCTTAGGCTAAAGGAAAAAGGCGGAAATGTAAGAAGGGTGCGTTCGGCAGAACCATTTAACGAGGTTGCCGCCGATACCATATAATGACGCGAGTCACCAACTAGTGTCGCCGCCTGCCGCATATATGACCCTCGGGGATGTCCATATGCCACCAGAAGATGTTTTGGGGCGGCTGTTTACGGCAAAGAAGGTTAACGGCGGTGCCGCCGAAGACCATGTAATGTCTTGAGTCATCACCGAAGGTCGCTGCCCGCCGCATATGAACGTCGATATACCATCAAACAATGTTACTGGTGCAGATGTGTAGAATATTATAAATATATTAGGTCGGATCAAGTGTTAGGTCGCGCAAAAAACACAACAAATCATTATTCATCGAAAATAAATTTCGCATACCCCTTTTCCCTAGGACAGAAATATGTTCTACGACACGACAGAAATATTTTCTCATACTTAACAAGTAACAAGGCGTAGAAAATGTAATGTAGGCGATATGTATTATACAAAACTGCTGACATCTTGTGTTTTTACAGGGACCGTAACATTCACTATTACCTGCCCTGGTAGTATTAGTTGCCCAACAAATGCAACGGTAATGACGTCATATGGAGATGGCAAAAGTCAACAAAGTGGTTTCCCGTGCAATCAGCACACGCGGACAGGCTCTATCAATCATACTTATGATGCGGAAGGACAATACACAGTTTCTGTGGTTATGTCGAATGAAGTGTCCAGCGAGAAATTCACGTTAAAGGTAAAAGCATCAGACTCTTAAACACATGCATCAGGAAAAAGTCTGTTGGGCGTTCTGGTGTGTGGACATGCCAATGTTCATTCCTTTTGCCATTTTGCATTTTACTTTTAATACTACTTTCCGATAAAATCACCATCAAGTTCAAATAAGCTCGTAGCGCTTCACAGCGACCAATCATCTCTTCTAGATTCATGTTCAAAAGTTACAGACATTTTTTTTAATTCTGCATATCACTAACTTCCTTCCTAAAATATTACTGCTGATTTAAACTGAGAGAATGGAAGCAAACATATTTTATGGAAATGCTTTAGAGTTCAATGTGTTTGGATGCTGCGCTGAGATCTTTCCGTACTCTGCGGTGCTGAATTTGCAAATTTTCGGGGCGGTACCGCAAATATATTACCTCTTCGATTGATAATGTCATGCAATGAGAGAATCAGATCTTCGTGAACACGACTGCAGACAGAAAACGCAATGCTAACAATAGAAACCTCATTGGTCAATAGTTTCATTAACGTGACCAATCAGATACCATAACCACATACTATTTGACCAATTTTTTGGCTGCCAAACCCGATTCCTTTCGCTTTATCACTTGACCGCAGGAAACACCATGGTAATAAATTTCAAACTATGATGTTTGCAGTATTTAAGATGTAGATTTAAGAAATATTAATTACATGTCTGAACGTCCCTGCTCAAAGGCGTGTGTTCCGGACGCCAAGTCACCTCCACACGATGGACCACCATTAAACGCAAATGTGTCATGCTTTTGTATCATTTAACCCAGGTTGGAATAGGAGAAGTCACAATTACCAGTTGAGTATTCAGCAGAATACACAATCCAATACACAGAACTCTTCAGGACCCGAGATGTGGATTCCTATTGGATTGCCTGTTAAATTAACCTCAAATTAAAAGAATACTTTTAAAGCTGCAAGAATAGAATTTATGTAAACATTTCAGCTATGTACTTAATTTTACCAGAAAAAAATTGCTGTTTTGCAACCATTGGTTATAAAATTATTAAGCTGTAAATTATAATGAAAAGTAATGGGAATACACAACTCTAGCACTGAATAATTGAAATGCCCTCTACAGGAGAGCAGTAGAAGCTTTAGTTCTTGCTCTCCCCATTGCCTACAAACTAAACAGCCGTCTTTGGTGCACTTTTAGCGCCCAAAGAACGACGTGGAATGTTCTGGATCCAGACTTTTGTTCTCATCTACAGAAATAAAGACAAGCTTGTGAAATTTTGGTACGGGCAACTTAAATCTGGGAACATTATCGTGATTTAAATGAACGCCACTTTTGTTGCATTTAGCGCAAAAGTAGATAAATTATTGCTCTGCCATTTTGTGTGACAGGTCGGAGTTTACAAGATGCTGACGGGTCTGTCAGTGACAACACGATATCGACCCGGTTCCGAGGAACAAAAAGGCAGAGGTCCGCTGAATAACCAATTCCCTGTTCATACTCCAGTTATATTTAAAATTGATGTTACAGGTATGAGTGCTTTTCTCTCAAGAATTTTGTTTAGACCTGAGCACTCATAAGAAAGAAAAAAAAGACTGCCCTTTCACTATCATTTACAGTGACATCTTCCCATTAAGACCACTTAAGGGACTGCAAAATATGATCTAATATTTGAACATTTTAATATATATCTATATATATATATATATATATATATATACATACATACATATATATATATAATGTTTGTGTGGGTTGCTTATCTTTTGTAACTATGTTAATTAAGCTTTTCAATTTGGCAACGAAAGACACCAACTTTTAAGTAAAAGCTCAGTGTGACACCATACTATTAAGAATTTCCTGGTTTGAAAAAAAATTCTGACTGAACAGCAACTCCATGGCGCAGATTAATTCGTCTGCCCAGCGCCTTGGAAACCGGCTCACGTAATAAATGCTATTTGTGAAAGCGGACCGGGCCCGACAATTCTCAGTATAATAGGTATATATATATATATTGATTAAAAAAGCTGAATTTATGTAAAGACAGTGAAGCAGACGACAAATTTAATATGAACTCTTCGGGCAAATTTAGCGGGAAAGGCTTAACCATATGACCAGCAGATAAGCAGCTCCCGAGTTTAGAGTACCGTCTTCCACTAATGGCAAGCTAAAAATACAGTTTTGACATTATATGTATATATATATAGTTGTGCATTTTTATCTGTTCGGATTACGCAATGTTCAAAAATACAATACACTGCCAGCACACAACAAGAAAATACCATAACATTGCAACATAGTTGCAGCTTGTGTTCATATGAATGTTTATTATATTATCGTGAAAAGCTAAAATTTCAATAATATAAACGCACGAATTAACTTTCTAAATTCTGGAAGTGAAGACACTTCTGTTTCATTTTTTGCACGTAAAATTTGCACAATTTTGCGGTTTCTAAAAAACACATGCTCTGTAACCAAGGTTCTTGAAGCTGAACCAACATGTTTTATCATAAGATGCCTGTAAGAATTGACAAAACGGCTCAACCTTGCTGTTCAATCACTAAAACACCTATTTGATTTGTGGATTCAAACGCTATACAATTGAATCTCTATGTTAAGACCACCAAAGTCGGTGAATTTTGTTCTCTTAAACAGGGAAGTGGAGATAATGGAGATATAATTGAACTAAGGATGAACAAAGCATGTCTGTAAATTGGGGGAATCAATATAAAATGCTCCCTTTATGTGAGTCGTCTTAATTGTAGATTCTACTCTACTGTGCTGTCGTTTGAAGATAAAACTGTAACTATATATATATATATATACATATATATATATATATTATATACATATATATATATATATATATATATATATATATATATATATATATATATATATATATATATATATATATATATATATATATATATATATATAGACAATTATAGCCGACGAACTACGAACAAACACGGGAACTGCTGCTGGTCTCAGGTGGTTCATCAGTTTTTTGCAAGGCCAGTTTCGCATATTGTATGATTATATATAGGAGCAGTATGACATTACCTGGATGTAAATGCTTACGCATTTTTTGAAAACAGTTATTCACATACGCTCATTACGTGTATTACATCTTGTGACAGGAGCTGTGTCAAAATACCACTTAGACGTCAATGCCATTGGGTTTTCTGACACAAAAACGTTTATAGACGCTCCACTTACCTACAAGTTTCCAAAAGTAAAGTGTATCCTATTGAGTATATTTCGAGTTCAGCTTACTCGTCATTCAGCTGAGCTTATAGGATGGTCAGTCATCGCCTTCCATTGGTCGTCCATCCACAATTCAAATTTTCGACTTCTCAAAAATCTGTTACCAGATCCACGACAAACCGGGTGGGAATTTACACTGGGTGAACCTTTACCAATTTTGTTTTAAATAGTGACGTTCCATTGACCTTTGGATATTTAAGTTTTGTTTGTTTGTTTGTTTTGTTTGTTTGTTTTTTTTTTTTTTTTTTTTTTTTTTTTTTTTTTTTGTTCATGTTCATTTTTGGCCAATTCGGAAACAAATTTTCCTTCAAACTTGCCATTCCAGTTGCTTCGAAATTGCATAAGATACTTCTAGGGAGCCTTAGACTTTAATTTGTTTACCAGAGAGAGCTTTAAGTGCACTTTCAGAGCTATGATTCCATACCAAACATAAGGTAATGGTGGAAAGTATTTAAACTGTAATGTAATGTTAAAATCGAATAGATAGCATTCTAAATACTCAAGTCAACTAGGACAGGCAAACAATAACGACAGAACTAGCATTTTTACTGGGACATTTTATAGTAATATAAGA
Organism: Hermodice carunculata; assembly: GCA_964020975.1. Classification (NCBI taxonomy): domain Eukaryota; kingdom Metazoa; phylum Annelida; class Polychaeta; order Eunicida; family Amphinomidae; genus Hermodice; species Hermodice carunculata. The sequence continues at coordinate 1,393,341 of CAXHWN010002824.1, read as the reverse complement.
ATTCCAATGAATAGTTCTGATGGAACCTTTTACGACTAGTCAGTAGGATTGTCCCACATGCAGACAGAATTGTGCAGAAAATATGGCTGTGGTTGTATTTTGACATCGTTTATTTGTTTGGTATTTTCTGGTGATTAGAACGTCCAATTCCCTCAAAAAAAACAGTGTCCGTGTGGACAATTGCCACTATATTGTAACGCTTTATAGTTTAATCAGTTATTGTTTGCCTTTGGCGCTAGCAAAAACTATCAATTATAACTTCATAATATTTTTAAATGTATGTTTACGGTCACATACCCTGTCCTCATCCAAAGTTTATCACCCCGCACAAGTGACATAAAGCAAGTAGTACTCATCTGCAGACTGAACTCAGGTCTTGATGGCAATAACTGTGTTAGAGCAAATACGAGCTTGAAGGACTCTAGTATAGCCTCTGTGTGCACAGGGGTAAAGTCTTCTTGTGCTTCATGCGCTGCTGTGTCCTCGTTGCTATCCTCAGCTATTTTTACATCAGTTGCAAACAAAACATCTTTCAATCGATCAATAAACAACTTATTTTCATTTAGAAAAAATGAATATGCAGGGAGAGAGAGAGAGAGAGAGAGAGAGAGAGAGAGAGAGAGAGAGAGAGAGAGAGAGAGAGAGAGAGAGCGCACTGGCTTATTGTGCATATTTTCAACTCAATGCCTGTTCTTGCAATGTGCAGAGTTTCCATCGCTTCTCTTACACAGAGCCTTGGCCTTGATGAAACATAACCGTTCACTTTCTCTAATTCTAGAAAGTGGGATATTCATGGCCTAAATCTTCAGGATAATAACCCTGTGCTTCTCTCTCTCTCTCTCTCTCTCCTCTCTCTCTCTCTCTCTCTCCTCTCTCTCTCTCTCTCTCTCTCTCTCTCTCTCTCTCTCTCTCTCTCTCACATGTATGGATTATACACTGCGTTTTGTTCCAATAAGATTACTGCTCCTTTTGCTATAGTAATTCTGTGTAATTTTCACTAAAATCAATTTCCCATACCCGATGTTCAGTGAGTACATCATGTATAAAGGTTTGTCCCTGCTTACGCTCCAGTTACCCAACGGCCTTTTAGCAATTTTTGAGATATGATCTACAAATACTTTGGGTGTTGTTGCTTTACCAATATGAAATCTACATGTTGAGTATACAATGTAGTTATTTCACCGTAAGTAAGGACTCTTCAGTATTCATGAAGCCATGCACTGATTCCACAATACAAGTTTGACAGAAACAAAACCTGGGGGTGGGTGGGCACATACTCAACATCAGGGTGGGTGTGTGCCTCGGACATTTTGATACAATACTCTATCTTTATCCTACACCAGATGTAAAAAGGTACCCTTTCTTAACCCTGTAATGTGTTGAAAGGAGTGCTGCATTTGTGCATCCTGGTGCATTTTGGAGACCAACATTCCAATTTTAAACAAGTTTTAGTATATCCTTACTTCCCACAACCCCCCTCCCCCGAACGTATTTATTATTTCCTATATCTACAGCCTACATAAAGATCTATACATTTGTTTGAAAAATGAGTAAGACATTCAGTTCACTCAAATAACTGTTACCCCTATCCTAATACAGCCTTGTACATTTTGGGGGCTTTTCTAATCCTGGGAGTAATGAAAACAGGGCCTTTCCCACGGCACATACCCAGCACAATCTTACATGGGAGTAACCCCCTGCACCCCCCCCCCCCCTTAGCAAAAGATGTCGTTGATAGCCATCGGGCTACTCACTTTAAAGTGTGTATTTTACATGTTGTGGGATTGTTTGTGGTTAATCCAAAACAATGGCAAATTCTCTTTACTTGCAGGACGGGAATTATTCTCTAAACATAACTGTTTCGAATCCTGTCAGTAGCAATTCAGCACAGATGAATATTCTGATAATAAGTGGAATCAGTGGTATAAAAATATCAGACAAGACAGCAAGTGTGGCACATGGCGATAAAAATAGGGTTCTGGGAATAAGCTGTGAATCCATAGGACCAGAGTCTTGTCTCGTTGTCGACACAGGCGATGGTACCTCGGCTCTCTTTATCTACGGTCCGAAAGGGTCTACGTGCCACCAAGATGGTTCGCGCACATACGAGTACAAAAGTAGCTTAACAAACCCACTGGTCATCCGCCACACTTATCCAAAGGATGGAACATACACGGTATCTGCAGTCGGATACGACCGCGCTTCTACTCCCGCGTCAAAGGATTCCTATCAATTGCCGATATCGGCCCTGGCTTGTGAGAAACCGGACATAACAATAATAGACATTAAAACCAATATCGCTGCAGCCAAAAGAATACAGAGGAAAGACACCGCTGTGATTATTGGCCACATCAACAGTCTTAATTGTAATGTAACAAAATCAAACTACAAAGAGTGGCGGGTGCATACCATTGACAAGAATGGTTTTAAAGGCAAGAACATACCCATTAGTGCTCATATATCAGAAAAGACTGAACTTGCAGTTCCAAAAGGAGACCTTCTATACGGGTTCTACATGGCAACTTTCAGTGTGAGGATGGATCCCGCAGCCTTCCCTGCGGATATTACGTTTGAGACCAGCATCTCCACCTACGTACAGATTGTTCCATCACATTTGGTGGGAATCTTACTTGAGGGCGGGGTGACGGAGGTGAACGTAGGCGTGAATGATGAGGTGGTGATTAACCCAGAAAAATATTCCATCGACCCCGATTTACCAGCTGGGGCGAAGCAGGTAGGAGAAATTGCAAATTTTTACAGCATTGATAAAGTGACATTTGTCCATTTCTTATTATTGGCAGCCCCATGGCATAGTATGCTAGTACATTTAACACTTTCCAGTCTGAGTCCGCATATATGCGGACTCACACAGGTTATAAAATATTTATATAACGATTTCATATTTTAATTCCTCATGGAAAGACGTTTCTTACGAATACCAACATGTCATATCTACCACTAGCGGGTAGTCAACAGCTTTCCTCGGGGCACTTTCCGCGCATTGCGCGGAAAGTGCCCCGAGGAAAGCTGTTGACTCAGACTGGAAAGTGTTAAGCGAGTTTAAATTTCATGCTAATTATATATGGATGTATACCCGGGACGCTGGTACAGGTAATACATGTGCCCTAGTACAACTTACAGAAATAATGGCTGGTACGAAGTAAGGAAATCAAAGGTGCTTCTAGGACGTAAGTAGACCTGCGGTGAATAAAAATGCCCAGTCATATACCGCTACGGTGAAGTAAAGTAAAACGAAATACGGGGGGGGGGGGGGACGATGAAGGAACGTTAGATGAGATGAGGTTGTGTGAAGTGAGACTAGGTCTGGGGTAGAGCAATGCGACGTACTAAAGAAATCACAAATCTGCAGATTGGGCCGTTAAATTGCCGGATGAACTATGGTTTTATCCATTCCACACTGGTCCAGGTCCTGTCACTGTTTCACTTCGTGTACGTGTTTTCTCACTGATCGGTCATCTTTCGTTGTCATGGTAACTATCAGCAGTAATTCGTGGAACAGCGATTGCAGCTGGTCAAGTCTCGTCCCCACCCCAAATTGCAATAAGGATAACAGGGAGCTTAGTCTGTTTGAGGTGTAACCTTTAACTTTTCAGTTTAGCTATGCATATAATCTCGAGGTAGATTTGAAAGCAAATTGGGTGACGACCATTTTATTCCTCCTGAAGATGAAAATGTTTTAAAATAAAAAAAAATAATAAAACAGCTAAAAAAACTAAACAAAACTGGTGCTGCTCAGTATAAGTCTGACAGAAAAAGACATCCACAGACATATATGTTTTCACACAGGTTGTGAGCGATTCGAAAATATATATACAAAAACCATTACAAGCGAATCTTCATGCACTCGCGTCAGGTGACCACCTTGTATCAGAAACCTTGCGAAAAAATTTCCATTGAAGAATTCCCTGTGTTGTTACATTGATGTTACTGCAATGCCTTATTTCCAGGCAAAATGACAAGAGATTCCGACGATTTTATTCTCAATCTTCAACATTCAGACAAATATAATTTTCTTTCAGGTATTTGATGCGTATGAGTGCTATTGCAAACGGGAGGATGAAGATTTCACTGTGAACAACCAAACTGCTAGGAATCATTCCAAAACACAAAAAGGATGTTTTGGAATGGGTCCTGGCCTTTTCAGCACAGAAGCGGGGGACATACCCATACTAACCAAAGATATGACTATCGGCTTGAAATATCACGTCATGTGTGCCATTAGTAAGGATACCAGGAAGGCAGAAGCAACGCTGACGCTAGCTATTGTTCCAGGAAAGCCACCGCTTGTCACCATAAGGTAAAAGTATATGCACAAACATACAGCATGACAAACAGTCTAACATGAGTCCCCACGAGTAGGAATATGTTCATACCTCTTGTGTCAGAAAGAATGAGAAACCTCGAGTTGACGTGGTCTAGAGTGGTTTTTTGTTCATTCTGACACATACCAATGTCAATTGATTACAACTGGTGTCCCCTTCTTAACCAATGCTGTTTGTGCCGTCCCATTATTTCAGGAGAGTAACACTCGTTCGGACTTTGGTAGTTATTACTATTCAACAAACTTAGAAACAGCATTGAATTCTTAATTTCTAGCCGCCAATGCATTCCTAAAGTAATTAATGTCCCTTGCACACACCAGCAGTGTGACTAAAGCAAAGTAGTTGGCCATGCATGTAAAATTGTTGAGGAAAAATCCACTAGTAGGAACCATAGAAACATGGTTTTAAGAGCAAAGACACCACTCTATTTTGCGACTACCCTCCAACGATTGCGTTTTGTTGCAGATGGAACAGAAAGTCGATATCTCGCATTTATCATTCAAATCGTTAAGTGGAAAGAAAAGAAACTGTAAACTGCATTCTTAGTGATCGTAAAGCCAAAGCAAGCATATCAGTTTTCTGCCGGGTGAATAGATGAAATGGACTCATGGCAGTAGTGAACTTTAGAACCACAGATGGCAGCACTTTGGAGTGTTCGTTTGTATTATATGACCTTAAAATTGATTTATTGTTGAATGTATGTAATATAGTCATTTAAATACACCTAGCACATTTACGTGCACCCCTAAATGGATCTATTGCAACTTTTGTCAGTTTATTCAGCAAAATTCAGCGGGATTGAATGAATGATGCCATCTGAATACTGAGTATTTTATTCGCCCGTCTCGTGTACATTATTGTAAATGTCTTGAGACACATGCACAGTCATGTAAAGGTCCTGAGGGCATTTGCGGATGTAAGGTAAATTGAATATTGTTGTACATTTCTCCGTTGGAACTCAAGGCTTCAAAGCGATTGATCCACCCGGTGTGTTTGTATTTACAGCTGCGACAAAACGGGCTCCTGTGTAAAACTCAGCGGAAAACTAAGGGTTAACCCCACCTATTCACTTTTACTGAGAGGAGACTGTGGAGAGGAGTGCAAGAATGACCCGAAAGCTGTGTATATTTGGGGATTGCAGATCATTGTACGTGGGACTTGGGAAGACATCCCCCATATATCACGATACATCACAGGTGAGCGCAATCTGGTAAATGAAATATATAGGATTTGTGTTTGATCATAATTGTTTTCATATTTAGATGAATAATTCTTCCTGTTGTTATTATTTACCTGGATGTATATATTTTGTTTATAAATGAATTTTATTTATATGTATGTATAGGAAATCTACAAAAAAACCTTCACCATCAAAATGCAGCGAAAAGAAATATCATGACCAAGTGTTTAATTATAATGACCAATACCATCCCTTAATCTTTCATTGCAGATCATTATAACTTTTTTCAATTGCGTAATTTACAGGAAACGGGACATCAGTTGTCTCACTACAAAAGAACATTTTCCAAAAGTACCTTCAAACTGATCGCAAACTTCGCCTGCGTCTTGCCGTGCGCACCAGGGGCGCAGAAGGGGTCGCCATGACAGATATTACCCTAAATGATGCGCCATCTGGTGGTAATTGCAGTGTCGGTAATGTGAGTGCAACAGATGATGATGGCACGAATTTGCAGCGGTTCATTTGCACAAATTGGAATGACCCGGATGGCATCAAACATTACCAATATTACGGTAAATCTTTCTTATGAGTTGCATGTACCAAACTTCAATCACCGATGTACATGCAGGTCGCCAAGCGGGAAATGCGATGAGCATGCATGACTTCAAAATACAAGTGACTGGTAAAGACCCGGGAAGACGTTGTGACCTTTTAAGAAAAAAAAACATTTAAATTGTAAGAAATGCAGTTGGAGAAATACAAGAGTATAGTGCCATATATACCAAAAACAACTGGATCGTTGTTAAATTAATAAAACGCAAATTACATTCCCTGTTGTGCTGAAGCAAACAAGGGAAAAGATGGCTTCCAGGTGCCCCGTATCTGGAGCACCGTCAACCACTGACGCTTTCAGTGCCCAACCTTTTAAGCTGTGTCACCGGGGCAGTTCTGTCAAATCTGTACCAATTTGAAGAAAGTAAGAAAATCTGAGCTCATACTGGTATCATTTTCAGTAATACTACCGTCTCCAAAACGGAAGAGTCTCAGTCGGAACGGACGAGTTGACAGCCAGTTGAAGGATTTTTTTTTCTGTTTTAACGCTTGCTATATCTTTCGGTCCTGATGCCGAAAAGACTGAATAATGTTCATTGAGTTGTGCGTGTATTCAAAACCCTTGGCCAACGTAAACCATTGGCGGCTGAAGTTGCCCTCCACATGAGGCATCTTGAGCCAAAACCTTTTGCCTGTCTTTCGCGGTAACGTATTTGCGTAAGATGAACTCCATTTGTTTTCAATAAATTCCTTTATATTAGGCCTACATCATTTCTTCCCCTGTATGTATGTATGTATGTATGTATGTATGTATGTATGTATGTATGTATGTATGTATGTATGTATGTATGTATGTCAGAGTGCCCTCATATATTGTCAAATATTTAGTGTTTACTTTACACTGACTGTGAGCTGGAGTGAGAAATTTTCTCAAAGTTTGTTGTTCAATGCGTCCTTCTTCATTTGGCAGCTCGGATGGCGGGCGTGGATGCAGAACAAAGCTTAGCACTCGGCCCTGAGCATGACGTCATCGTAACGGTACCAGTTGGGCCTGCAGACGACAATTACAGAGTACAAATATTTGCCAGGATAGCAGACAAATTGGACGCAGTCACTGTGGTCCACATAACAACAATTGTAGTAAGTATCTGAACTGTTGCTTAATAAGTGACTTTGGATAGTTGTGCTTTACATTTGAGAAAACGCCAACGTGTTTACAAAAAAAAAAAACAAAAAAAAAACGAAGTCATTTCTTTTGCAGACATCATGAATTTAGTGAAGTCCGGCTAGTGGACTCGATAAGCGAGTTTTAGGACAAATACAAGTGGCGTGCCTTTAAGCAATGTTTTCATTATACAAGTTTTTCACACATCGTAACTTGTGCATCCGTGTGTTGCTTCCTTGGACGATTTATATGCTTTTGATTTGGTATCTTTAAATCATTGAGGTAGTGTGTAGAATAAGTGCCTGTGTTTTGTTGTGAATTTTATTTGCATGGTGTCTCTAGGTTTCATTTTATCATTGTCTTGTATATTTCATTAGACAATTGTAATGTAACTGAAACCAAGCTAAGAAAGCTTTTAATAGCTAATTAGGCTACCCAGGGTTATAGGTAGATCAGTGAACAAACAATCACGTGTAGAGACAGCGAATGAAAGATAGACAGAGTAAGAAAGAAAGAGAGAAAGAAAGAAAGAAAGAAAGAAAGAAAGAAAGAAAGAAAGAAAGAAAGAAAGAAAGAAAGAAAGAAAGAAAGAAAGAAAGGTTTATGTCTTCAAAACAATGTCTTCGCGGAATCTTCCCATATGGCTTCTTTTGCCCCATTGTCAGCCCCGTGTACAGAAACTCAGAACCCTTCGCCACTGGTGATGGGGATATAAATGGATTTTAGGCTCTATCATACAATTACAACGGTATTTTTGTTGTGGCATTACATGCTTGATATGGTAATGCACATGAAGAACTCTGATCAATTTTAATACAATTATAGAGTAGGCCATTGGAAGCAAAAAAGGTGGCAGAAATGGTGGAGGATCTGTCTTCCGGAAAGTCCACTGCCATAGAGGATGCTCTTGCTAAAAACAACGTGAAAGAGACCCAAAAGGTTATAACTGGAGTGGCGTGGATATTAAACCAACAACGAAATAACAATATAAAAGGTTGGTTGACATTTTTGGGTAGCGTTATTGACCAAATGTGAAACCTATTCTTACCTTTCAGGTGACTTATTTTGGGCAGGAACTTTTTCTGAGAATTGTTCTGCTTGCTTGCAAGTAGTTTAAGATAAGATCAAAGCGTGTCGTTCCTCTGAATGGTATGAATGTTGTTTCTCAAGAAAAACAAGAATTGAAAAGTCATTTAAGGGAAAACTAAGAAAGAGATAAAAAAAAGTTCGCTACGGACACCGTAGCCTGGAATTTTTCGGGTAGCCCTAATTTAACACAATTTTTTTTTTTTAATTTGAAAAAATGTGCATTTCAATTCTGCACATCGATGGGGTGGGAGAAATTACAAGACTGCATTTCACTTCCTAGTGCGTCCCTGAGTTGTGTTACCTCTTTCAAAATTTAATGAATTCGCAAGTGTTCTTAACGAACAGAGTTTGCCGTCACTTGTTGGCCAGTATTTCGAATGTCATGAATTTTTTCTTGTCTTCGAGACATTTTCGTGCATTTTCAATTAAGAGCACTCTGAGTGATAGTGCCAAAGTATTTTGAATTGGAAATTTTTCAGACTAAAACATTGCAAATAATTTGCACAGCCGAAGCGGATAATTCAAAATCTGTAGAACTGGTGCGATTTATCATTTATACCAAAGCCTACTGAAAACGAAAAATGCGAAATACAAGAAGAAACACGCCCATACAGTAAGAAAAGCCACTCTGTAAATCTTTTAGTTTTTACACTGTTCATTGCGCCTTCCTGTCACCCGCCTGCATTCATGCACTCTAGGTTTAAAAAATTTAGCGAATTGCGCGAAACTAAAATGCGTGGTATTTTTTCCTACTTTAATAAAAAAGAAAGATTTCCACGAAATAAACCACTTGCAAAACTACTGTACACGGAACAAGACGTAATTATACTACCGGGTCACAATGATAACAACAAAACAAGGTAACGTAAGCAATTGTAAGAGGTAGGAAAATGTGTTACCGTCATAAAATTTGTAAAAGTGACTGTATCCACATATCCTTTGTGTCTTTTTTATTATTTAGTTTCCCTTCATGATCCCTTTAAGCTTTTTTTATACTGATGTACGAAGAATGCTGATGTTATTGAAGGAAACTGTAAAATAAGTATATCAGGTGTAAAAGTATATCAGGTGTAAAAGACGCAGATAGTAATTTTTGTATTGATCAGTTCTACATTTCTTTTTCAGAATATAAGCAACGGGCTTCACGAAATGTATGTTCTGCCTTACTTCTTTACACTAAAATACCCAACAGATACCTTAGTCTACTGGATAAAACTAATTCAATTTTGAAAAAGCAAGAAGCAGTAAATCATTACGAAGCATCTTTAAATATTCCCTACTTAAATACATAATTAAGAACATGTGCTTCGGATAATGAATTTTTAAAATTATGACAAACGATATCAACACCACGCATACGTATATGGTAATATTTTTCTTGCATGATAATCATGCTGTTTTAAAATACCGTACCACACATAATTATAGTGCTGCAAACGCAAACACTGTGACAATACATTCTTACTGGCCTGTAACCCTTATTCATTGACTTCGTTTTATTAATTCCGATAATCAATTGCAATTCATATCAGCTCACCACAGACGAACAAAAAGAGGAAAAAAATAGACTTGAAGTGCAACGGGATATCAATTCAAAGGTAACTACATCAACAGACCACTATGTGGTATATTTATCGATAATAGGTAGGTAAATATTGTATGAAGAATAGGTCCCGAATGAGTCATATTTACGCATAGCGAGACTCATGTCTGTGAATCGAAACTTTTGATTTGACCACAATGTGGGTCACGTTTGTTTTGCAGTCGTTACGATATGACATTACCCTGCCTAATATAGAACCGCAACACAAAAAAGGCGATAAAAGTAAAAAAAATGCATGTGCGAGCTGACTACGAGTAAAGTATAGCTAAAACTGCGTTTTGTTGGATTGTCTTGGATCCTCACCATTCATGAACGAATGAGGTACAGAACCACCAGTACCACTATACATGAAATGACGTGTTGCCTTGAGAGATTCAGTTTCCCTGAAGGTTCAGAGAACTGAAAAATGCATCGGTCGATTTCGTTTCGAAACGACTAATGTGCTTACAAATAGGCTTTTTTTTGTGTGTATGATAATCGTGTTAAAGTTGACTGACACGCTATTCTATTTCTTTAATTTATCCACCACCCCAACAGTGCATGGAAATTTAGTATGCCATTTTTCCTCAATATTGTTCAGTTGTATAGGATGTCATTCAACTGAAGCATGTTAACAGCAGTACAACTTTCTTTCATTTGACTAACAAAATCCAAACTGGATGGGTTTTAAGTAATACAAAAACCCATTAGTAAACGGTCTACTTTATCTGTGTACTTATTAAATGTGCTTTTTATTTAAAACGGTCACTGTACGATTTACTGAGAATTTATATTCGAAACACAAAGAAACATTTATGCCAAATGTTTCACTTTGACAGCTGAGAAACAAGTTGCTAAAGGCCGCAAAGGAGACAGCCTACGCATCTATTGATGACGTAGCATTATACGGAACGATAGTGTCGTCTGTGACGGAGTCACCCGACGAGGTTTCTCGAGAGGGACAGGTATGACGACAACGACGATGATGACATTCTATTGGTCGGTCCATTTTACCTTTCAGATATACATTTATTGTTTGTATGTGGTATGAATGAAATCAAAGGTGCCACCGTGGTAGAAATAATATTGTCGTAAAAGCTGGCGTAATTGAAGTGACCGTCATTTTTAAATGTAGATAAATATTTCGTTCTAGTAAATAAAAATTTGTTCAATTCCGCCTGCATATTCAAACAGCAATCGACTTTATGTTGAGTGTGTTCAGTTTCCCATATATCATGATATATACAATTTGCATAAAACCTATTCATGAATCGATATTATTTGGTATACCAAGATAAAACCCACAAGTGTTTTCGGCAGATACAATATGAAAACCGATTTTCTGACGTAAACGCAGGAAGTCGCCAGGACATGCATTAAAAACATGGCCGAGGCAGTGACAACGTTTGGCAAAGACGCACCTGAAGAAAAGATAACAAACACGGTGAAAAATATCGCACGGGCAGTGGGTGATGTGATTGAGGTAAGAGTATCTTCTGCAGTATGAACATAAGTAAAGACCATTTGTATTTACCTTTTGAGAACGCTGTTCTTGAAGTATATATATATATAATTTCCATTTGCAGGTCAGCAGACCTGGAACCTGAAATGAATCGCCACATAAGGCCTATGCCAAGATTCATTTTGTTCCAAGTCTAATTAGCCGCACAATAAAAGTAAATGGTCATATATATATATATATATAATTTACACCTTAAATATTCTATGTCAGAAAGACAGACAACTCTCATGTGTACATTTAATTTTACATGTTACGTAACTGCCCTGTGAGAAAGTGTCGTACAAAAAGCCATACTATGCTTAAAATTCATATATTATAACTTAGGAACTTTACGTCATTTGAAGGAACGATTTTCTTTTGCTACGTTTCTATGCGAAAATAGCTAATGAATTTTCATAGACTCAATTAACTACAACAGAAATTGAATACAGTACAACAGCATTCAACAAAGTAGACATCTTAAAAAGATAAGAAGACAACTAACGTTTTCAGGGTAGATGCATAAAGTAACCCTAATTACCCCTTTGTAAAGTTCACCGACTTCACCCCTGAGGAATTTTAAAATTGAAGATGGCGCCCACAGCAAAGATCAATAATGGAAATAACTCAAAATACTTTTCTATATGATCGCTACAAGCAGTTAAACTATGGTTTTTGAATGCGAATCGGCACTTAGAGATAAAGAAGCCGCAGAAGCTCCATGCTCGCCCACCTGATTGGCAAAAATGTGAGATGGCTGTTCGCAACATTCCACAGAATTGAAATAATTACTGTAACAACCACAAAGTTGCAACCATAAGACCGTGTTGCGATGATTTGTTACTATTTTGCGTCGTAAAATAATGCCATGGGGACCTGTAGATACATATGAAACTAACAAATAATTCTCATAATTGGATTTACGGTAATACAAGCAGTGCCAAATTGCATGCCTAAAGACAAGGTGTTTGACTCGAAGAAATCCCTGTCTCTATGCTGTTAGACACGGAAACTTTGTACACTTGTTTGAACTTTAAAATCTGTCCCTTCAACCGCATGTAATGGAAGAAGTGCATGACAGGGTGGTGGCTACTGCAGAAAACCAGGAGCTAACACGTGGAACGGACCTGATTCAACCCACAGAGCCGGCTTTTGTGAAGAGATTAAACAGATGTTTCATATTCATCCAATGACCCAGTGCTTACATTGCATAATACCAAATTTCTCACTGTGCGGACTCTTACAGAGCAAATAGGTCATTCAAAATATCAAGTGATCTAACGCAATCAGTGCAGTTGGTCACATTGCAAATGCAAAATGTGCTCGCCTCTGTCTTGACCAAATGAAAAGCTTAGCCGACATAATGTCACCTGAGCTGAGCAGGACCAGCATTTCACTAAGAATGGAAACTTCACCATCCTTAGATCTGACAAATACTGGGGTGGAAATTTAGCGACCAGCGACTAAAGAGTTGATTAAAATTTGACGGGGATCCTAAAACCCTCACGGTAGAGGCATATTTGACAGTATGGTCTCTTAGCCAAAGCCACGACTCGCATCCCCAAATGTCATACTGATGAGACTTACCCAGCATTTTCACACTCACACATCATGAATGGCATGTAGACTTGCGTCCCAATAACACAGCCAGAGATGCTGAAGATCTTGAGGCATTTTAACAATGATTAGACTCCTTCATTTGGCTATGAAGATACAGATTTACTAGTCCTTATATCAAATGATGTCATAGTTGGCAAAAGGGTTATGCTGAAAAGAGCTTCCAACAACAGACTGGGGGTGGCAATACAGGGAGGGTCTGCCCATTCCAATTGAAATAGACTGACCTGTTGCTCCGTCAAAGATATTAAAATGATATCTGGAGGGCAAAGACGAGATGTTGGTAAATTATGCGGCTGCTTGAAGCTTAGAGCGCATTGGAGTGTACTCTGTTGCGCATTGTTTGCGATGGTCATAACGGCTAGCATTCACGTCATATTGACATTGGCAATGAAACAAAAATCACATGTCCTGAATTGGGAGTATCAGCCATGTACTGATAAATGAACTGAAGTCATGTTGAATCCCTTAGATTACAATCCTGGTTGAAGAGAGACCTTTGAAACAAATCAAAATGGCAGATCGATACCCTGACGTTTGGAAGTCAGTGGCTCTTGTTTTTCTATTATAAATATTATCTATGTTTACTTATAGACCCAAATTCTGATGTTGGCTGCCTGGAGAAATTAAAGACAAGAAAGGAACACGAGATAAAGACAAAAAGGGCAAGAACACTCATATCCCATCCCGTCCTGAACTCCTGAGCTTTCTAATAATCCCCATAGTCCCGAGCCGAATTGTGCCCTTTGACGGGCATTATACAGGGAGGAAAACTGCAAATCGCGCAATTCAAAATAATAAAGTATAGCCCAAATAAATTATAAGAATGCCTAAATATACACCAGTATATGGGTTTAAGCAATTATCATTACTGAAATAGACCAACTTGCTGACATATTTGAGTAAAGATGGTAAGTCTCTGGTTGCATATAATGGCGGCCATCTTTATTATATGCCAGTTAGTTTAGAACACAAGAATTGTTCGTCGCTTTAATTTCATAGTATCATTACACATTAAGCCTGAAATTGGTTGCTCTGATCGAGACAAAAGGATGATTTGCGATTGTTGCAGTTATTGGTCCATGCTTTGGCCGCCATCTTGAATTATGAAAATGCCTCAGGGGTGAACTTGGTGAGCTTTGCATGGGGATGGTTAGGATGAGCTTTTGCGCCTATTCTGAAACATTCAGCATTCCACTGTTTACTGGAGCTGTTTGTCTAATCCCCGCGTACTAATTGTGACAAAGAGACGACCATCAGATATAAAGTTTCCACAACAAGGGTATCTGACATTGTGTATTGGGTGATTGAAATTATAGTGGCATTACCTGGACTTACGTACGGGTAAACTCGGATGTTTTTTATTAACCCTAATCCACTAACCCTTTGAGGTACTTTCTGGGGTCACGCACGAGCCTGTTTCCGGTAATATGCATATAAACTGGTTCTTCTTCTTTTATTATTGTAGGCATCGGTGCTGCAGCTAGAGAATGCAGTAAAGGGAGATATCGATTCCGCGCTCGAGGACTATGACACCGATCTGGAAAGTACAGATGCGGGTATGTTTATGACGTAACGCTATCACGATTTATCTCAAAATGCCAAACAAGGAAAGTTTAGAGTAACAAGGACTGCCATCGGACAGTAATATCATTGTACTCAAGTTAACATCGTTAGAGTAAAAACAGAAAAATGAGGACTCTACAATTAAGAACATTTTGGAGAATTTTTTTTAACGAATCACCTAAGTGTATTCGAGAGCTGATGACTTTTACTGATAAACTTAATCAGGAGCTGGGACGACAGAAAAGGTACAGGTAAACAAATGCGTGATCTGCAGCATATCGCCAGAAGTGTAAATTATGCTGTACGGTATACTCAGATAGTACTGTGTGCCTATGTTTGTATATATATATATATATATATATATATATATATATATATATATATATATATATATATATATATATATATATATATATATATATATATATATATATATATATATATATATATATATATATATATATATATATATATATATATATATATATATTGAATGTATGCATGTATGTTTGTTTATGTATGTATGCAGGTAAGTCGATAGATAGGTACATAGGTATGCATGCATGTAGACTCTTATTTTTTCTGCCTGTATGCTGGTATTATATATTGTATATTCTCGTTCAGCAAACAGCCACTGTGCTGATGTTGTATGTTGTAAATATTTCCAATTTTAAATAGATAATACTCTATCATTACAATAGCACACAAGAAGACTTCTCATGTTTTTTTCGTTTTTTCGTTATATACAGCACTTAGTGGAATGTCAAAGGAGGACGCTGTCCTGACAGCTAAAACAGAAGTCAATCGAGACACACAGATGTCATCTGTAAGCATATTTACAAATTAACTCCGTGAGAATGAAATCTTACTTCCCTGCCCCTATAATATATATATATATATATATATATATATATATATATATATATATATATATATATATATATATATATATATATATATATATATATATATATATATATATATATATATAACACATGTTATGATATCCACCTTCAGAATATTGTAGATCGTATTGGAACTCAACAAGGAATGACAACGATGAGATAACTCTAACTAACAATATATTCACAAACAACATTCAATGTACACAAAGAAGGTAAATGAAATTATACACTCAGCTGCTGATACTCCATGAGTTAACAGACTGCAGGTAAATCCTAATCCCTGGTGAGAGGCAGTGCCCCACAGTTCCAAGTTAAATAGTATGTGCCAAATAGCCTGGTCCAAGTCCCACAGAGGCGCAGTTTTCGTCCCATGTATATATATATATATATATATATATATATATATATATATATATATATATATATATATATATATATATATATATATATATATATATATATATATATATATATATATATATATATATATATATATATACATACATATATATAAAGAGCCAACTCAGCACAAAACATCCATGGGGCCGTTTTGGTGCTGAGCAAAGTTGCACATCAGATTTGATTTTGAAGTGGAAAATGAAACCTGTTTGGTTTGTTCTGAAGTACCCATATTTGTACCTGAAAAATGGGGGTCAATAAAATTTTGAGGGAGAAATCGAATAAAATATTAGATATGTCTGTGAAGCCAAAAACATTTCAGTGTCCCTATCTAGATTACAAAGCTCACGTGATACTGTGTGATTATCCAAAGAAACAAGACCATAAATAATTAGGTGTGGACATTTTCTGCGGATAGGGTATAAGGGGCAACAGAGACAACATTGTGCCAGACAGCTTCTCTACTTTAGTCACAAGAACACACATGAAAGTCTTGATGCCTATTTTGTCCGGATGTTATTCAGCTGACTGCGGCCCATACGTGATCCAGCATGTTGGATTGTAAAAGCCAATTCCTTAATTTAAACAAGAAATGAGTTTCACAAAGCACAAGGACTTCTTACATTAACTTGCCTAAAGCTTGTTTTAGTAATATATGGTTTCCAAATATTATGGGGACATAAGTTACTAAATCTTGCAGCAGATGGAAAGAAAGGTGTATAACTCAAGTGGCCCTAATATAGAATGATGAGCCTGTGGGTCGATTGTTTTTCAGTAAAATATGTTTCAACCAAAGATGTACAGAAGAAAGTATGTTCGAGCTCTTAAATAAGGTTCGACACAATTCTCTTGCCTTCATGTTTCCAGAAAATTTGCAATGCAATAAGGAGTTAGATTATTTGCTAATTTGTGCATCAAAATGAGTTTGTTTCTTTCTTTTGTCTTATGCGATATTCCACAAACAGTTTTCTGCCACAGTTCAAAGATTATAAACAGCCCGGGCAGCAGTCCTGTTAACATGTGCCAATAATTGCTCGTAACCGTAAACACAACCGCCGCAGACTGGGCTGGCCAATCACAGAATAGGTCCAATAGGTGGTATGCTCGCGACACAGCGCATGCGCCAAATTTTTTGACGCGCGGTGCATTGTGGGCTTAGTTGTAGTATGCGAGCGATCATGGCGATACCTGTGTCGACTATAAAATTACACAAGTAGCCATGAGAAGTTTAATTTGTTATTTGGCTGTGTGCTTTACAAATTATTCCTGAGGCAAACAACGTAAATTTAATCCCTTGCCAACAAATAAAAACTGGCAATAGTTTAGAAGAATTTCCTGTCCTGGAAAGGACTGAAAATTGTGTGACTTCGTGCTCATGATCGCTCTGACATTCCAGGACTGAAAATTGTGTAAATTCGTGCCCATGGCCTCGTCATACTACGTTTGCCGTGTAACTTTGAATGATGACATTTGCACATTGCGATCAGTGTATATAGTTTACTTTAAATATATCCATTCCAACTGGGTAACCCTATCATCGGAAACATATTCCTTTAGGAACCAAATTGTATTTTGTGTTTTGCAACCAACGTGTAAACACTATGGCCAATG